>CAJHQP010000636.1:0-167359 GCA_905132765.1 Moricandia arvensis | reverse complement strand
GACCCTTAGATGGGAATGAGTATACGGCACACTACAAGAAAACAAGGATTTGCCGACTGCAAAATTAGTAGGTAATCAGTCGCTATATCAGTATTACCGACTAATTAGCGACCGAGTAGAGTGGTCGTAATATAGCTCGTCGCTAATTAGATCAGTCGTTAATCAGTCGGTAAATAGCGACGGATTAACTACTAATTTTTCAATCGCTAAAAGAGTCACTAATCGGTCGCCAAATTTAGCGACTAATTAGTGACTCCATTAGCGACTAAGTTAAAAAAAATATTTAAAAAAATAAATCACAAATTAAATCAATACTAAAAATAAAATAATAAAATAATTCACAAATTAATTAATTTGAAAATTAAAATTGATTTATATATTAGAATTGATTTACATTGTTACAAAACAAAAAAAAACTAAATCTAAATCTAAATCTAAATCTAAATCTAAATCTAAATCTAAATATAAATCTAAATATAAATCTAAATCTAAATCTAAATTTAAATCTAACGTCGTCAACATCCGCCAGCACCAACGCCACACCACCACCAACATCCGGCGGTTTGCTCCCGTCGCCGTCGGTCACCTCCCTCATTTTCTTACTTTTTCTCTCGTTGCTCATCTCCCTCATCCTCCTTGCTTCTTTGCTGTTCTCCTCTGAAGCTTTTCACCACCGCGGGTTAGATCTGGTGTTCTCAGCCTTGGATGAGCGGCGAGGCTAGGCGGTGAGGATGTGGTTAGCGATTCCTTTGGTTGAGTGCGGCGGCGGAAGATTAGATCTGGTGTCAGGTCTAGTTTACGGAAGAGGGTTCTTCTTCTTCCTCGTCACCTTGTCTCCTCCTTCTCGGTGGGGGTACCACTTTGCTTGGTCAGTGCCGTTGTTGGGGTCCGATGGCGTGCTCGTTTAGATCTGCGACGCGGTTCCCGAAGGATTCTTCAGAGAGCTATCGGCTTTGTGTGGTTTGACCTGTTGTGGGTTCTCCGCCACAGGCGCGTGTGGGGGTGAGCATTGTCGGTCTTGTCAACCATGGTTCCTCTTCCCTGTGGCAGCACGTGTTGGTTCCAGCTAGTTTCAGGGCTGGATCTAGGGCTTGCTCCTGACCGTTTTTGACTCAAAGCGGTGCTAGCTTGGTTCTGGCTCTTCATTGCAGGTCTGGTGGTGTTCGTGGCGTCTCTGGTGGTCCTTCTCTCCAAATAAAGCTCGTCTACTTGGCCTCGTGTTTGCTTAGACTGAGTTGTTGTTTAGCTTAATTTTTTGCATCTTCTGTTCTTTGTCTTCTTTGTTGTTCTGTCAAAAAAAAAAAGAGAAAGAGAAAGAAATACAAATAGATGCAATCTGGACCTTTCATTATATTTAATCTAATGGCTAAAATCATCGATCCACACATCAACTTTTTTAACCAATAGGAAGAGAGAGGGTGAGTGAAAAAGAAAATAAATCAGTTAAAAATTCTTTGTATAACTTTATTGTTGTATTGTCTTTGTTTATTTTTAATGAAGTGTAGAACTTCTTTAACAAAAAAAAGTTTATAAAATTTTAAAGAGGGTAGTATTTTCATATACTTTGATACTTTATGTTACAAAAATTGTTTTATGGTTTTATTTTTAGAAACTGTATAGGGAGTGATGGTTGAATATTTGGGTTTAGTGTTAATTGAAGGATATATAGTTAAGTTTAAAGTTTGGAGTTTGAAAAATATGAATTGATTTATAAGTTTAAAGTTAAATAATTGAAGTATATATGTTTAGGATTATAATATATAAGGTTTGGGGTTCAAAGTTTAAAGGATATATGGGTATATTAAAGATTAGTATGAGAAATAAGAATAAATTTACAATGTTAAAATTATATAATGGAAAGTATAAGGAGTTTAGAATATATATAAAGTTTAGATTTTAGAGTTTAAAATATATAAGATGGTTTGAAAATAAAAAAAGTGTATATAAAATGGGGTTTGATATGAATTTTGGTATTTGAATTATAATATAGTGTTTGAGTTATGTAGTTTAGGAGTTAGATTTGAGATTTGAAGTATACAATAGAAATTGAGATTAAGTTTGAAAAATTTAGATTTTTGTTGTTGTGATGTTTAGGATTTGTTGTTTAAGTTTAAGTTAAAATTTAAAATAAGAAAAAATTAGAGTTTTGAAGATTATGTTTAAAGTTTGGGGTTTTAAAGAAAATTTTCAGTTCTTATATATATATAATATTTACCGACTGTGTACCGACTGTTTTTGGCGACTGAATAGTGACGGTTTAGCTACTACATAAATCAGTCGGTAAACAGTCGCTGATTTAGCGACCGATTATCGACAGTTTTTTTACCGACGACTATTTTAGTCACATATTAGTCATAAAATACCGACATTCTTATTGTAGTCAGTGTTTACCGACCGTTTAGTGACTGTTTTGTTGTGGTAGCAATTCGTCGGTAAACAATTTAAGGTACTAGAGACTTATGTCGAAAGTCTCTCTATAACAATGATACAAAGATTAGGTGGATAATTCTAATGGTGTTACAAGAATTAGGTGGTGAGTGTTCTAATGGTGCTACAAGAGTTAAGTGAATAAATCCTAATAGGTGATTACAACGACATAAGATGTGTTCCAACTTTCATTAGAAGCTGGAGGTCAAGAGTTTGTGTGGTACTTGGTCTGAATGAAGATTTGTTATGAATGCAAACAAAATCTTACATTAAGAGATTAGATAAATAATGTTTAGTAAATAATAAAATATTATATTCTTAACTAGTATAAAGCCTTTTGAAAAAGAGTCTGAAACTCCATCTTTATGGATTTGTTTGTTGTGTCTAAAATGAACAATACTCCCTCCGTTTCGTTTTACTTGTCGTTCTAGGTTTTTACACGCAGATTAAGAAACCATTTAATTTTACATATTTTCTAGATAAAAACACAATTACCTATATACCTAACCACATTTCAACCAATAGAAAAATAGAATAATAGATAAAACTAATAAATTTTGCATTGAATTTATAAAACTACACTTATTTTGAAACAAAAAAAATTCTCTACAACGACAACTAAATCGAAACGGAGATAGTATCATATTAACAAGAGTTAACATGGACTTGAAAAATCCCAACAATTCGCTATAGCGTCTGTATATGGTGACTATTAATGTACATTTATGTTGGTACACAGACATGAAATCACAGCTTTTTATATACATTAATATATAACGCTGTCTGATAATTTTGTTGGTTTTCGTATCACTCTCACTACAAGAAAACAGCGTTATTCCGACGGCCAAATTCGTCGGAATTTCGTCGGAATACGTTAATTCCGACGGTATTTCGACGAAGGAGTTCGTCGGAAATATCTCGTCGGAAAAAAGTTTTTCCTCGGAATTTCGTCAGACATTCCGAGGAAATTACGAGGAACACTTTCGTAGGATATTTCCTCGGAATTACCGAGGACAATTGTTCGTCGGAATTTTCCGAGGAAGGTGTTTCCTCGGAATAATCGTAAATTATTTTTTTAAAAAAATATAATTTATATATTTTGTATTTTTAATTTAATTTTTTAAAATAAAATTTAAACCCAAATAATAGAAAACATATATTATAATATTAAAAGTTTTACAAAATAAAATAAAAACATTAAACAAGTTTATTAAAAAAAAAAAACACAAACTAAAAACGGTCGGGGAACATCTGTCTCATCATTTCCATCATTTGCGCACTCGGCCTCTCTCCTGTGACAGTCAAACCAACACGTTTTCCTTCCGTGTTTTAGTTGGAAAGCATCTGTGTTATCTTGACAATATGGACATGATAACCTTCCATGCGTTGTCCATCCAGATAACATACCATATGCTGGAAAATCACTTATTGTCCACATAAGTACTGCCCGCATTTGAAAGTTTTCCTTACACGAAACATCGTATGTTTCAGCACCTTGAGCCCATAGTTGTTGCAACTCATATATAAGTGGCTGAAGAAACACATCAAGTGATCTCCTTGGATGCTCTGGCCCGGGAACAAGAATTGAGAGAAACAAAAACTCTCGGCGCAAGCACAAGTTTGGCGGTAAGTTGTATGGTGTAAGAATGACTGGCCATAGAGAATATTGTCTTCCATGCTTGCCAAATGGGCTAAAACCATCGGTACATAATCCAAGGTAGACATTTCTTCTCTCATATGCGAATTCTGGATATGTTGATTGGAAATGCTTCCAAGCTTTTGCATCTGAAGGATGTCTAATCTCACCATCTGTTGAATGCTCCGCATGCCATCTCATTGGTTGGGCTGTGCGTTCAGACTGATACAATCTCTTCAACCTTTCTGTCAACGGCAAATACCACATCTTTTTGTATGGCACTGGAACTCTTCCACTAGTATCTCTATAACGAGCCTTCCCACAAAATTTGCACTGAAGTCGGTTCTCGTCCGCCCTCCAATATATCATGCAGTTATCGGTGCATACATCTATTACCTGATACGATAAACCAAGACCAGCAACAAGTTTCTGAACCTCGTAGTATGAACCCGGAGCTAAATTATCTTCTGGTAGAACACCTTTTACAAAATCAGCAATCGCATCCACACAATCTTCAGCCAAATTATAATCTGTTTTAATGCCCATCAGTCTTGTTGCCGATGATAAAGGCGAATGACCATCTCTGCAACCTTCGTACAAAGGTTGTTTGCCTGCATCCAACATATCAAAAAATCTCCTAGCTTCTGCATTGGGTAATTCTTCCTCTCTAAAATGATCATGTACCATCTGCTCAGTACCTACACCATAATCTACATCCGTTCTAATTGGTTCTTCTAACCTATCCGCAGTCTGAGGTTCGCTAGTACTACCATATTCATAATCAGTTTCTCCATGATGATACCAAATTTTGTAACTACGTGTAAACCCATTCAAATATAGATGTTTCCAAACATCCCACTTTTTTATAACCTTCTTATTTTTACAAATAGAGCAAGGACATCTTAACATACCCGTTTTCGCTTCCGGTTGTCGTTGAATTAGCCCCATGAATTCGGTTATACCTTCTTGATATTCATCCGTAAGCAAACTCGTGTTAGGATCCATATGAGGTCGATCCATCCAAGAGCGATAATAATTTGAAGAAGACATGATTTTTAGAATATATTTCGTGTGTAAAGTGAGTGAGAAGATGAAAAAATGAGTGAAAGAAGAGGGTGAGGGGTGCTGGTATTTATAAAAAAAACACTGTCGGCATTTCCGACGAAATTCCGACGACTCCTCGGAATTTCGTCGGAATTTTTCAACGGCTACCACAACGGCTCTTTTAACGGATAGATTCCTCGGAATTACGTCGGAATAAAACCGACGAAATACAGTTCCTCGGAATGTCCTCAGTATTTTCCGACAATTATACTTTCCTCGGAATTTCGTCGGAAATTACCGACGAAATTCCGAGGAAATGCGATTTTTTTGTTTCCTCGGAAATTTGTCGGAATGCCGTCGGAATATTCCGAGGAAATGTGTCTCCGTCGGAATTTCCGTCGGAATATGCCCTGTTTTCTTGTAGTGTCTATTTATGACATGGAGCGAGTAAAAAAACTAGACGACTGATAGTTTTTTTTTGGTAACAAGACAACTGATAGTTAGTACTCCCTCCGTTCCCGAAAGTAAGATTTTGTGGGAGTTTTTTTTTGTTCCACAAAATAAGATTTTCTAGAATTTTAAGGTACTTTTATTAATTAGTGTTAATGAATTGTATACTTTCAAGAAACATTAATTAAAAATACTTAAACTGTTT
Organism: Moricandia arvensis; assembly: GCA_905132765.1. Lineage (NCBI taxonomy): Eukaryota > Viridiplantae > Streptophyta > Magnoliopsida > Brassicales > Brassicaceae > Moricandia > Moricandia arvensis. Next base: position 161,597 of record CAJHQP010000636.1, on the reverse strand, counting down.
AAATCTTATTGGTCAATAGTTATTGGAAACTGCATAATAGAAATAAATAATATAGTTAATCATAAACATTAATTATGTTCTTAATAAACGTGCAAATTCTAGAAAATCCTACTTTCAGGAACGGAGGGAGTATTTATTATTTCTGGTTAAGGAGATAAGTAACCTTTCAAAAGATACAACTAGCTAGGGTTTCCATTATGTAAGAACAACGGTGACTCGCGTGCATTTTTAATGTACCATTTGATTTTCGAGTGCATCATTAACAGGTTAAGTTATAAACAAAAATATAAAATTAACAGGTTAAGAACATCTTTCGCTGCATTTAAAAAATAACGAATTTAAAATAAAATTTTCTTTATATTCTCATTTGGTCGTAAACTACAACTACGTTCTGTCAAATCGTCAACATTCTTGAGAAGCTATGACTTTAGTTTAAGAAACAAAAAATTCAAATCTCCTTAATAAACACAAATTTCCACTGCATGCAACTGGTCCATTAATAAATCATCTTAGGGCATGTTTATTGGAGGTCACTTAGCATGAGTTCTTAATTTTTCTAAGAGACGTTTCTTAACTTTTAATTAAGAAAACTTAAGAATCGTCTCTTAAATAAGAGACTTAAGAGTCGTCTCTTATCCAAAAAAAAAAAATTAAAAGAGTCAAATTAAATTAAGAACCTCACCCTAATACTAGATAAATTACAAGTTTTTATTTAAGATATACCAACATTTTATGGTTTTACATAAGTTCAAAATTCATTAATTTCCATGCTTTATTTACTTAAATTTTGAAGAAGTCCAAAATCTCTAAAAATCTCAACATGAATCATGATCTACACGATTAATACTATATGAGTAAGATTTTTTTTTCTCAAAAAAAAACATGATCTACACATCTATAATAGGATCTATTAATAATGAAGATATCTGTAAGCAATCTGCATTATCTAAGAGTAACATCCAACTATATAACCTTTTAGACGGAATACAAGTGAATAGGTGAACAACAACGGGAGATCGATAACAACTGCAAAAAGAATGCTGAAATCCAGAAAAGTTAATTATTTCAATATTCAAATGTATAGAACAAGACAATATTGGTTATGTAACTTCTGTATGCTTGATTACGTATACGTTATAAACGCATTCCGTAGCAGGCAGCCTGGGTATATAAACCAACTGATGTAGTGTAGCGGAAGTTTTAAAGGATAGGAATAGAAATATGTTGATTCTGAGAATACCCAAAAAAACTATGATAATCACAAAGATTTTATTTAGTCTAAGAATATCTAAGATTAGTGTTTTTTTAAATTCGTTGAAAACACTAATGTCCTACCAAAAATAAAGAACAAAAAAAAGAACTCTCAAATTTTATTAATCAAAACATAAATTGAATACAAATCTAGGCATAAGAACCCTATTTATATGAAAACCAAATAATCTTAAAACTATTAAAAATATTTAAGATAGTTATGACTAATTAAGATAAACACTAAATAAATAATAAATTAGATAATTAAGATATTTGAAATATATCTAAATATATCTCTGCATCACCAATCAAGCATAGAGTTGGAGTTTTGAAAAACTAAATTATTATTGGGGGCTAATTCCTAATCGAAATAATTAAGTAATTATGTTGGTAATGTAAGTATTAGAAGTAGACAAGGTACGTGCACAACCCTCTTAGCATGTTTTATCTACGCTATAGTATTTAAGGTTCTCAAAGATTATATTATCTAAGTACGCATAACTAATGTTTTAAACAAAATATTTAGATAAATACATTGTGCATATATATGAAAGGCAAACAAAAGTGGAAAGCAATTATATAAGGATCGAGTCTAAAGTCTAAGAACATCCTCATTCATGAATTTCTTGGCAAGTATTTCCTGATTAAAAAATAAAATTAAAATAGAAAACAATATCTTAAGATAGATTTTAAAAAAATTATCACTAAAATAATCTTTAAAGAGAAAAATGACTAAAATAAATTTTATTAAAAGGTGTAATATACATTTATACCTTCTGGGTTAACTAATCTAGATTTAGGGTTTAAGTTATGGAGTGTAGTTTTGGAGATGAGATCTAAAATTTAAAATAAAAATAAAATAATATTATTTAAAAAAAATAAAAAAGTCTATAGTGATCATTTTTTTCTTTGATGTCTAATTTTGAAATATTTGCTTAAAAAGAAAAGTGGAGAGAAGATGAAAATCGCTTCTTTGAGATTCTCCTAATATTTTGAAAATCTCATTTAGTATTTGTCATATTGTTAGTGATTGGTATTATTCTAATCTTAAAATTTTGTTTGAAAATTCCAATCTCGAGCAATGATGTTCTAACCATGGCCGAGAGTACTTTAAAATGGTGCAAAGATACTACAATTCGTCATGTGACTATGTAGATATAAGTTCATTGCTTATTACATGTTTGAATACTCGACCAGAAGGTCAATTCGTGGGCTACACTTATTTTTAGAAATTAATCTGACTTCTATATAGATCCGAGATACTCATATTAAACAAAAAGAAAAATCGTGCAAGGATAATTTACATGAGGCCAACCTCTCGCACGTGTCGACACCCCTAGCTCTCTCGAGGACTTTTAGGGCTTCGTATACCAATCTGATTCGATTATGCATATATAATATACTTTTTACTTTGAAAAATATATAAAATGTCTCTTTCTATACCTTGACGTGTCTGGCACAGTGTCTATAGAAAAAAAAAAGATTTTGTTTTGCCTATGCGTTGTTCTATACTTTTGTTTTTTTTCTTTTTTTTATCTGGGTTATTCCAAACTAATGGAAAAACCGAGACTAATCCCTGAATAGAAGTGCAGTCCACGGATAAATTTTTTTTCCAGATATTCAAATGGATCCTAAAACATTGATCCATATCCGTGTAAGGTGACAAGAATCGGTAGTTTTCTTCCGCCTAAAATCAAACCCATGAACATGACAATTGTTCCCCAGAATCCTTACCAAACGTGCTACCTCATCCCGTCTTCTATTATTTTGTTGAGATTTGAGTTTCATATATAAAAACCGCCATCATCGTTATTACTCAACTATATTATATTATAAGTGCTACTTAAACGTTAATATTTCAAGGTGTAAAAGCGTAGCTAACTAAACTATAGAGACTGTAAAATAAAAGATCACTAGATTCTAACCCGCGCTTTAGCGCAAATAATTTTTTGATGAAAATTTCATATAACGATTTTTTATTTATTTGAAGTAAACTTTGATATAAAATATGTAATCCTAAATCCGAACTGAATTCAAACTAAAAAAAACTGATGCGTATATACCCCGCTGTAGGCATATATAGTTATTTTATATTAGTAAATAAAATATAAATAATTAATTATTTAAATTTAGCATAATATAAATTAAATTGATTATTTAAAAAAACAATAGATTACTTATTTAGTTCCTTAAATTTAGGCTAGTATATATGTTTAATAATATTCAAGTTATGTAGAAGTAGAAATAATAGAAAATTTAGATAATGGTCATACCTAGACTATTTGACATATATAAAATAAAAAGTTACAAGTACTACCAGTATAACTAAAAAAATTACAAATTCCACAAAATTTATAGCTAAATTTTTAGAGCTACATTCCAACCAATTATCCACAATATTGAAATCTTCATTATACCATATATATGATTTTTTGATAAAAAATAATTTCTAAATTAGATATGTTTTTTCAGGGTAAGTTCTAAAATAACTTTTTTAGATTACAAAAAAAGTTACGGACCGAAACCTATAATCATTATGGACCAAGAACAAAAATCGATTGTTAAATTCTCTTTCCGTAATTATTGAAACTCGGACACGGCATTTCCACTCTTAGGACCGAAGGTTTTTCCAAAATGATTTGGATCCGTATTCTCCTTTGATCAGCAATCTATTAAATCGGTCCATTGTTTCCGATGTTCAACAATATATGAAAATTTTCATATGCTTATTTATATTGGTGATAAGCAATATTCATTAAAAATACAAAATAAAAACTTTTAACTTCTACCATATGAGCTAAAGCCCTAACTGATAGCTTTATTTCGATATGTTTTGGACATGATCTATCTTTTCTGGAGGACACGAAATTTACATATACTACTCATGATAAAGAATGCACTAGTTAAAGTGGCATTAAAAGAACATTTAGATATGAGATTAGTTTATTAGAAGAGAAATTAAAAGTTTTTTTTTTAAATATGTGATCAGACTCAAATGTTAGTTATAAAACAAAGTACGTATCACTTTTTGCTTCCCATTTTTTTTATAGTTTTTAACTATCCAAGAACTGTTTTATTTAATGTCGGTCAAATTTTAGATAGATTATCATATAATTTATATTTCTATTATATGTGATGATTAATTTTGTGCAACATGTAAATTTTTTTTTTTTTTGAAACAGCTGCAACATATGAGATAGTAATGAACAATTTGATGAATAACATTTTCACGGATAGATAGTTTGCATATAAGAGATCATTGATGAGCATGCTCTCTTATAGCACACCATTATAACGAATGGTTTTGACTATATGACCACTCTAGAATTTTTGATAAACTTTATATTTTATGATATGCAAAAAATTACATCATCTAAAAATCGAAACTCATACATGACTTAGTTGAACTTTGACTACTAAACTTCGAAATCTTATAATTGCTTATCTTCCTTACAGTTGTTAAAAAAATACGGGTTTCAATCCTAAACCTCTTGATATTCGGAAAAAGATATTATCAGGAATATATATTAACTTGTAAGCGTATAAAATAGTAGTTGAAATGGAACAATAGTTTGTCTTATTTGTCACTTTCGTTTACTATTCTATCATGTTTTATTAGTTTATGACAGTTTATTTTTACAGCTTAAAAACGGTAACCATTTTAGCCGGCTAAAAGAACAATCTATATGTTGTAAAATTTAGAAAAAATGGGAAATTCGTATATTGTTTTGTATTGTGTTATTTGTAAAGTACAAATGTTTCTTTTATATAAAGATTACAATAGACCGTCGAAAAAATATATTTAAAATCAATATGAAAAAAGTTTCTCTAGCCGTCTAACCCTAAATCTATATGATCTAGGTTTAGTAAACATCTATGTAGTAGGTTTATGATCGGTCCGGTTATGGTCATCCACAATCTGGTTCATAACACTCCCCCTTGGATGCCATAACCGTATAGAGCTTGTAATGTGTTTAATGTTGCCTCATTAAAACTTTTACCCGAAAAACTCAATTGGAACAAAACTACGGTGAAGGAAAAAGAGTACAACACACATTATTCTCCCTGATTTAGACCTCACTGAAGGTCCTTAAGCCTACACATTCCAATCTGATGTATTAACTTCTTGAATGTTGATGTTGGAGTGATTTGAATGAATTTGTACCACTCAAACCTCTCCAGCCTTTTGTAACTTACACATGATGGTTGACCCTTCTACGCCCACGGACATTCCACAGTCCACACAAATGTGTTTCTTTGTCGTCGACCATCTTATACTCTAAGCGGATGTGATTGGTCATCCCGTCGACCATCCCATACTCTCAACCAAACACACACACAAATTTTGGTTGATGTTGCTGCAATGGTTTGTTTCATGGATTGCCAATATATTGCATAACCTGTCTAAGATCTAATAGATAATATGCATCAACAAAACCAATTAACCCCTCTTTGGGCTGGTCAGTATAATATAAAACTAATTTGTTGAATTTCTTTTATGAAAATACATAGACTGATTGGGTCATTCTTATATTCCTCTTTTACTGAGTATGTACTTAGTCTATTGTACCACATGTGGCCGCTTTGTTTCAATCCATAAATAGATTTGTTCAGCTTTATACAATGATGTTCTTTGAAAACATTTTCTTATCTTTGAGCTCAATACCTTCTTGTATTTTCATATATATATCTCATTATCCAGTGGACCATATAAATATGCAAATCTAATTCCTCTCTTATGGCTAGACTTATTAAAAATCAAAATGTAGTAGCATCCACCACATAAGAGTATGTCTCCTCATAATCTATTCCTGGTCTCTTGTGAGAATACTTGTGCAACAATATGGGCTTCATATCCCATGATTTTTCTCTCACAAAGACCCATTTATATCCACTGGTTTAACATCATAAGGTGTCCTTATTATTAGACCAAATACACTTCTCTTCCTTAAAGAGTTTACCTCCACGTCTATAGCTTCTTTTCATTTAAGCTAATCTGATCTACGAGTGCACTCTATTACTGATGTGGGTTCATGATCCTTGTTTATATCTATAAGTTTAAGTGCTACCTTATATGCAAATAAATCATCTATGTCAACATTCTTTTTTGTTCCAATGTATTCTAGACATAATATAATCGATTACAATCTCCTTATTATCAGGACTATTAGTACCCTGAAGCTTGGAGTCCCAAGCCTCAGTGTTTGGTACCTTAGAGCCAGCCGGCCTTATATCCATGTATGTGGTTTCCTCGACCTCGGATTTGTTTTCATTCTCTACATCTTTCTTTTGTTTCCGAGGATTCTTATCTTTGGAACCTATTGGCCTACCACATTTTATACGTTGTCTAGACTCTTGTAGCAACTTAATTATGTCTCTCTAGGAATTCAATACGTATTGGTGCATTACAAGCTTGTATATATGACTTATTCACTTTCTTTGGGTCAGCAAATGAGTCTGGCAATCGATTAGCTAGCTTTTGTAAATGTATAATATTTTGGACTTCTAAATCACTTTCTTTGGTTCGATGATCTTGCCAAGACAATGATGGTTGATTCCATTCTATTTTTTTACCAGTTTATTATTTTCTCCCTCTTATGTAGGATAATCAGATTTACGACAATCTGTGTACCTAGCCTTAAATAGATCACCCATGGTCGGCTCTAGGTACTTAATAATCGTGGGAGATTCTTATCCAACGTATACCCCCATCCTCCTTTGAGGTCCCATCTTAGTTCTCTGTGGTGGAGCAATTGGTACATCCAAATTTCTTTAGATGAGATATGTCTGACTCATGATCCGTGATTTAATTGAGATGGAGAGTATCTATGCTCACTAGATGGTCTGATGTGTATCAACTCTGCTGCATATAAAACTACATGTCCTTAAGCTTAGACTGGGAGGTTTGACCACATGAATAATGGTCTAGTAATGCGTTTAATAAAAGATTCGGCCAAGTCATTTTATGTATGGACATGCGCCACAATTATGTTCCACACTTGCCCCCATGGACATACTATAATCATCAAACGCTTGGGACATGGAGTCACCAGCATATTTTAGACATATAGTCTTTAAAGGAAAATCTGAAAATGGGTTCTTAGCCGTTTTACTGGTGATGGCCTAATAAGTTTTCCTTGTGTACATGCTACACGTGAGATTCTTCGGGATAACTCTTCATTCTTTCAATGTGCGCCCTTTTATATTACTTATCAATTTACGCATCATGTTTGAACCGGGATGACCAAGCCGTTTATGCCATAAAGTGAAATTCTCAGTAAACCTTTTGTTCAATTCGGCATCTAGCCTCTATTATACTGATCTTGGCATAGTAAGGACCTGTAGAGAATGCATGTATAGTCTCAACCACTTTCTTATAGCCTTGGGCGTATTTCTATGTCTCAAGGAACTCTTTTGTTTCCTTCGCCCATTGTTTCTATATGGAAATCATTCATTCTTATATCTTATTAACTCAATGGGCTTCTCTAGGTGAATATAAAGCATCATATATCTCTAGATGTGTGCCGTTTAGGTAATAATATATATGCATGGCCGTGACCCTAAATTGGGCTGGCTATACCCGCAATTTGTGCTTATATTTCCGTTTCATCTTATTAAGTAAAATCAGACAAGGCAATAAAGTAAATTCAAAGAAATCATAAAGACAAAGAAAAATATAAAGCAAATTAAAGCACAAAAACAATATGTCAAAATCAACTATTCTTTTAGACAATCTGATGTTTCATAATCCATAAGATCATCTTGATCATGGTTAAAATCACCATCGCCATCTTGGAACAAATGAACTTCAGGATTCTTCCCTTTCATACTCTCTTCGTAGAGGTCAATTAGATGTCTGAGAGTCCTAGAGTTCTTAACCCAATGATTATCTATTCCACTTATATGGCACAGTGATTTGGTCAAGTGTTGTAGTTTAAAGGAAATACCACGGCCTCCTAGCCCTCGATCATGGCCAAAATTGGGTCCACGACCATGGTTATAGTGGTTCCCACGGCCACGGTTCGAGTAGTTACCTCGACCATATGAATTGTAGTGGCCACTGCCATGTCCTTTCCATCCACCATGGCCATGGCCGTGTGGTTTATTCTAGACATGGTTACTTTCTTTGGATTTTTTCTTTTATTTTGTGGCCTTATTGGTTTTTGGTAATGGGGTTGATCCAAGAGGTCTTAGTTCACTGTTTCTCATCAATAGCTCATTGTTTTGTTCCACTAGCAATAAACATGAAATCAGATCTGCATAAGTTTTGAAACCCTTTTCACGATATTATTGTTATAACAACATAATACTTGTGTGGAAAGTGGAAAATATTTTTTCTAACATATCATTATTTATTATAACCTCACCACACAATTTCATTAAAGAAACAATTTTAAATAGGGCTGAATTACACTCGTCTACGGACTTGTAGTCCTGGATCCTAAGATTCCTCCAATTAAATAGAGTTTTTGGTAATGACACCATTCTTTGGTGATCATATCTCATTTTTAATGCTGTCCAAAAGTCTAGAGGATTCTCAATAGTCAGATACTGATCTTTGAGACTCTCAGCAAGATGATGACGAATAATTGATATTGCCATGTATCCATCTTTCTCACTGGCATTATTGTCTTCTGTGTTACATTCACCAAGTTCTTTTGACTTTAGGATAATCTTAGTATCCAATGCTCATTATAAGTAATTATCACCAGAGAGATTTAGGGCAACAAAATTCAAGCTGTTGATTTTTTACATCTGAAATCATATGTTCTTATACTTTAGGTCTAGGGTTTATACGACCATGTAATCAAGTCATCATTCGACCAAAGCAATCCTAACAAGTGATTTCTTTATGTTCATGCAAGCCTATAAAACGTGATCTATATGTACATATAATCTCAATCAAAGAAACTATCAATCGAATCATCATGTTCTAGGTGGTCGAATGTTAAAGCAAGGTGATCGAATTCAATCCTAAAATTTTCAGTCAATAATTCGACCAAGTTAGGGTTTCAAGGTTCCATACGGCTTTATCAGACATATCTCTCGACCAAAAAAGATATCACAAGTCATACGAATAGTAATCTAAACAATTAATCTAGTAATGCTTATCAAATAAATCACATTGCCAAACGAGACAAGACATTCCTAATAGTTAATTTCTATATGTGGCCATGAAGCAATCAATTTATATGGATATGCAAGACAATCCTAAAGATCAATGTCTATATGTTCAATAGGTTATACATATGCTTAAGTTTAATGACCAAACAAGATAATCCAAGTCATATAAATCAAACAAGACAATCCTAAAGATCAATGTCTATATATGCGTTCATGCGGCTAAGATGGTATAATGCTAATAAGCCACACGACCATATGAGATGATGCAACAATCCTAGCAATCATGACCTATATGTACATGAGTGGATCATGTAGCAATCATGTGGCCATATTTAATCAATTTCAAGTATGAGCAATTCAGTTAGGGTTTACACTTACGATTAGGGTTTTAGCATTAGGGTTAGGTCAAAACGGATCAATCAATCTAGCATACAATCTTAACTCTCAAGAAACATTCAATCAGGGTTATCAATCAATCAAGTTCAAGACTTACTAACATGGATTCTATGTGCTTATAAGATTAGGGTTTATCAAGACTAGCAAAACGGATTCTATATGTGCAAGGATCATATGCGGTTTCAATGTTAAAACATTCAATCAGGGTTTAGCAATTAATCAGTCAGTTTCATGTATGAGTTTAGCAAGCCTAGCATTCGAGATCTATATAATCGGACCATATAACTTCAATCTAGACAAGACAAACGGATCATGCAAAGACAATTTATCGGATTCCAAGCATGTATTTAGCAACCCTAGCATACCGGTTCTAGCAAGATCATACGGTTTTACTAGTTTATAAAAACAAGACATAAATCCTGCAAAAACTATCAACCTAGCAATCAATCATAATCTCATAAATAGTTAGATCAATCAATAAAATCGGACATGTTTAGTATTATGGTTTCATAATACGATTAGAGTTTTATGGTTTTAGCAATCGATTAGGTTTTCAGCAAATATCCTCAAAACAATCAATCTAGCTAACCAATCAACCTAACACACTTTCTAAGTTCTCAAAACATTTAATCGAAACAATAAAGTTTTAGGGTTTCAATTCAATTATTAGTATTTTTGATTAGGGCTATGAGATATTAGGGTTCTTAGTGTTTACTTTGACCTCCAATGGGTTGAATGGAGCACCAATAAGAGAAAGTATGTACTTTGATCGCGAACTAGAACAAGGATCAGGATGATTAGTAGAGCAAGCTTGATTGTTTGGAGATTGAATTCGGATCAAGGTATGAAATTTTCACAATCAAAGGTTCACGATGGGGATTAGGGTTATTGATCGATGGCTTCTTAGCTTAGGGATTTAGAGAGCAATTTGTGCTGATAACGTGTTGTAACACTTTGAGAAAAGAATGGAGAATTTGTATATTGATTTGTATTGTGTTATTCATAAAGTATAAGGGGTTCCTTTTATATAGGGATTACAATAAACCGTCATATAGGTAAATGAAAAAAGTACAAATCCTATTGCAACTAGGAAAAAGAAAATATCCAAAATCAATATGAAAAAAGTTTCATTAGTCGCCTAACCCTAAACCTATATGATCTAGATTTAGTAAACCTTTATGCAGTAGGTTTATGGTCGATTATGGACATTCCACGATCTGATTCATAACACTATAGCCATTATAAATGATTCTTTTTTCTTTGAGAAAATATCTTATTAAACGAATCGTCGTAGCTTTTGGTCCAATTAGAAAAGCTTAGATGTTTATGATCTAAATCTTTTGCTGACGACAGAAAATCTCTATAAAAAACTAGTTCTGATATGACTCGACCACATGTCATCATATATCGACTACAGATTCACAGACATAGGTTAATAATTTTTTTTTACTAATCTATTTATTTTAGAAATTGTGGACTTATCATGTAGTCTCATCTTTTGTGGTTACAGCTCTCTACAAAAACTGTAATAAATAATGTTTTAATACAAAACAACCATTTTGGAGGGCTCGTGTCTGGATATAATTTGCAAGCTGCAAAGAGAAAAAAGGTAAATTGCATCTCTCGTACGTATGAATCGTATCATCTCCTAAAAGCAACAAGCAAAAGTGAGACTGAGTCTGAGCCTATCCGTTAGTCACACACACCACGTTGATCGTTACATAACTAATTGGCATTTGGCAACCTCAATATCAAATGGATTCACTAAACCTTTCGTTGCTCTCACACACCACGTTGATCAGGGCAGAAGACCTTTCGTTACTTTTTTTTGTTTAGATTATAGATGAAGTGGATTCACTAAAATAGTAAAGGTTGAGAGAAAATCTTAAGTTACTAAGGCTTAGTAATTATATAGATTTTACGTGATAAATAAAAATTATGATTGAAATTTTTATGTATATCTACGAATACGAATAAATTGTTGATACAAATTTCAATCATAATTTTTATTTATCACGTAAAATCTTTATAATTATTTCGAACAGTAATGAAAAGGAAATACAATATATAAGTTAGTGAACCAAAAATCACATCAACTTTTAGTAGTTAGTCACATGACTCACATCCATTCGGGATCGTGTTATTATGCAATTGATAGTTAAATAGCGTGATGATTTTTTAAAAAGTCCAACAAGTGGTAAATCTATATATCTATATCCAAATTTAGATCGACTGGAAAATTAAATGGCTTGGTAACAATGATACTGAGCTTATCATTTGATCTCATATTATCTGCATCCTTTTTCCTTTCATTTTCTGGACGGCAACTATATATCCATTTTCAACAACCAAAAGGAAAAAAAAAAAAAGACAACCAAAAGGAAACAATATTTATGCATATCTGTTAGGAAGCAAAAAAAAAATATTATTAGGTTAGTAGTTTTACCTTGATGTACTTTATAATAACCCACTAAAAGTCTAAAATATGTTTCTTATGATGCGACCTGTATAAATATGATATAATCTAACCCATTATCTTATTGTTTTTTGTCTGCAATCGTTTTTCATCTGTATCCATGATTTTTAATTAAATTATGTAAGTATCTATTATATTAAAACAGAGTCCTATTTGAATTTTACCGTGGCATGATTTTAATTTGGACCTATTGAATATGTTGTAACTAAAATATATGTTACTTATCTATAATATTAAAACAAAATCTCTTTAAAGATCTTTTCTTTGATTTAATTTGATAATTACAAACAATATAACTCTTATATTTATACTTAACATAATTAATTAATATTTCATTTCATAACTTATTTTACGTTCTATTTCATTTGTACGTTTAACAAGGCTCCTGTTATTTAACATAATTCTTTATATAATTTTAATTTGAGAACATACATTATAAATTATAAATATAAATATAAATTATCCGCGCAACCGTGCGGATCAGAATCTAGTTATTTGTTATTTTTAACTGCCGCCCCCCTCGCTCCAAAAAGGTATTTTTAAGCTGTCTTTGTTTAAATAAAATAGGATATTTTTCTTTCTTGTTGTAATATGGGTATAACCAACTTTTTTATGAGAGACAATGAACTCCTGAATTATAATATGCATTGTTCGTGCGCCTCTTTGGCAATAGTTCTCTGGCTAGGAGGCGATTAATTACAGAGTACACTAATCATATAGCTAAAATACTTTTTAACAAAACATGGAATAGTTCCATCTACATTTTTCATAGTGCCAAATTTTTCGAAAGAAGCAGATTGTTTTTTCTTCTTTCCATTTTTATGTCAGGATTTAGTATGTGCATGATATTTGATATAATAAGAGACGTTTTTTCCACAAACAAGACTGATTGACCATATCTGCTGTGCAGAAATTCTAAAAATATTTGCCCTCTAGTGTAAAAGTTTTACCATTCGATTTTACTAGCTTGAGTCTTTTGCTCTTATTTCCAGGATTCCTAAAATACATTGAACAACTACAAAGGACATTTATAAAGAATTTGCTAATGGTCAACTTTTTTTCAAATAAGAGTTTTATAAAACTTTCGAGAAATTATTGTCTAATCCCCTTGGTGATGTGAACCAATATATATGTAAAAAGCAAGTATGTTTTTTTTTGTCAAAAAAGAAAAGAAAGTATGTTATAATTGTTTATTGGTATATATACAGAGTCATAGACTATGAGTTCTCCAATTTTGGTGTCCAAATCAATTTGGCCATCTCGTTTTATCGGGCTCAGAAGTCAACTCTAAATTTGTTTACCGACCATCTATCTTAATTGCCATCCAAAATTTCTATAGTAATAATTGCAAAATAACTGAATAAATACAAAAAAACAACATTTCCCCTATAACACACAAAAATTATTATTAGTAATTACATTATGAAAAACGGAAGGAACGTATAAATGAATCCATAGAGATAAAACAATGGGCTTCACGAGGCGGTATCTATTGAAAGTGAAACCATGGATAGTTTTCTTTTCACTCCAAGGTGCTAGTTGTAACCAAATTTTTTTTTTAGAGTCGATTACATAATGAGCCACTTTTTGAGTTTTGTTTGCACTCAGGGCCACATCCCACTTGCAGCACACTTTCACTTGGATTGAGAGAAATTATTGACGTAAATACCCTTATTGAAAAAACTTTATTAAATCATCTCTTCATCTTCATTACCACGTCTCTTGAAGTCAACCATGAACAAGACAATGATGAAGAAAACAACTTTGTTGCCACAACTGTGATCAAGGTTATGTGGACAAAGGAGAAAGATCTGTAGACAAAGCAAATCAGAGATAACAACCTTGAAGCTCATCCACTCTCTGAAACTCCATCACAGCTACCTCAAGTACACCCGTGGCGGATCCTGAACTCACTCACATCAGATCTCGAACTCATCCATAGCAGATCCCGAGCTCACCCAAAGCAAAGCCCAAGCTCATCCACTCTCTAAAACTCCATCGCTGCTACCCAAGCTCACCCACGGCGATCCTGAGCTCACCCATGGCGAATCTCGAGCTCATCCACTCTCTGAAACACCGCTGCAGTTACCCCGAGCTCATCCACAGTGGATCCTTTCATCCACGTCGAATCCGAGCTCATCCACGTCGAATCCGAGCTTATCCACGTCGAATCCGAGCTCGACCACGTGAGCTTCACGCACCAGAGAAGAAACCATTGTTGCTAACCTTGATACGGAACGACGAACTCCAGATCTACAAAAAATGCATAAGAGAGACTAAAAAATGGACATCAATTGAAAGAGGAGAGAACAACAAAATCTCTCACGGAGACATTGAGATAAACCGTGAGCCAGAGAAGAAGATCAATGGCTGAAAAAGAAACGGTGCTGAGAATGAACGGATTAGGTGTGGACGAACGGATGGATGAACGGATTAGGTGTGGACGATGTCTTCGTGGACGGGTGAGGTATGGACGGGATCTTTGTGGACGGGATCTTTGTGGACGGGGTCTTTGTGGACGTGGTTTTCGTGAACGGGTGAGGTGTGAACAGGCGAGTTGTGGACTGGTGATGAATCGTGGACATGAGAGGTGTGGATGGAGGTCGTCTGGACTGGAAACGAATCTGGAAAAAATCGACGAGGGTTTGAAAACAAAATTGTAAGTGGGAAAATTCAATTAAAGAAAGATTAGACAAGGGCTCAAGATTACCAAATTTAAAGACAAATCTGGAGCAATAAAACCAAGGAAACTAGAAAACAAACCTCGCATGTCTCTACGACGAAAAAAAAGATCTGGTAGAAATTAGATGAAGAAGAGATGAGAGGAAGTTTTTGATTTCGTGTTGATTTGAGCAAATACCATGAAATTGCAGGAAAAAGATGAGAGTAAGTAGTCTTTGATTTCACAAAAAAATAGAACTTTTTGAAGAGAGAAGGATTAGAGGGTAGAATAGACTTTCTAGCACAAAAAAGGGGGTCTCAAGTGGAAAGTGACCTTTGGTGAAATATAGAAGTCATAAAGTGACTTAGAAGGTAAATATTTCTTTTTTTTAGGATGCTGGAATATCCAATTTTATATAATTTTGCATTTTAGTTTATAAAAAAGTTCATTATACATGATTATTTTGTCAATGTATGGTTGTCATTGTCGAGTTCTTATTTAATAAAGTTTGCATTGGGATGCATACATACTAGTATTAGATAAGACAAAATGATAGTTGAAAATATTATAAAAGAAAATGTAACTAATAATTCAATCGTTTTCAAAAGCAAAAATTATCATTTCTCTCATAAAAGTTGTTGAATATACCAACACACGAAATTTAATGTTTTATAAAGTTTTTAGAGAGAAAAAAAACAAGTAAAGCCATTATATGTATGTATACCTCGGGTTGTTCGAAACCATCAATGCTTATATTAAACTTCTACCAAAATGTAAGGCTCCGATTGGACTTAAGAGCACTTCAATGAGAGGTTTTCACTTTGAGTATCTAAAAATACACATATATATAAATATTAGTATTTAATTATAAAATTTTAAATTTTACGAAAAATCTAACCGAAAATATTTTAAATAAGATATTTTCGGTTTCTTTTTTTTTAAAGTTGAGAACTTCATAATTAAGTATTAATATTATATATACATGTACATATATGTATTTTAAAAAACTCAATGTGAGAATCCCTCATTGGGATTGCTCTAAAGCTCTCTAAATTTTGCGAAATTAAATAGTTTCTAAAATCTAGTGTTTAAAGCATGTTATTCTCACTCTCTTCATTTTCACTCACTTTAGCTTTTTATTTGCTTTTATTGTAAAAACTACATTTTTCCTACAACAACTAAAACACTTATTTTAGTTTCTATTAATTTTATCATTAAAATTAATTGATTAATTAGTCTTTGTTATGTTTTTTTGTTATTTTGAGATCCATATTGTGTTACTTTTGTTTATTATATTTTTCTCTTTGTTATTTGTATAATTTTATATTTATTTTGAAATATTGAAAATAATATTCACAGTTTTCATATTTTTATTATCAGTTTTGTTTTTGTAAATATTTGAAATAATCCTAGCAGTTTAAACAAACAAATTTTCTACGCGCAGAAGTTTAAAACAACAGTTTAAAGCGAGAATCCTAACCAATCTAACATAAAGCTATAATAAAAGTTAAACACTAATTGGCCAATGTAACTTAGATACCAGTCTTTAGACTATTAGCAATTTGATTTCACTAACATTGAAGTCATAAACAATGGCAAGGTAGTATGGAAGACATGCACCCATAAAAATTTACAAAAAGACTATATTTCTTAACAACTTATACATATAATATATATAGTTTTAAAAAAAAACATATATATATATATATATTGTGATTTGTAAGTTTACACTTATTCTACACCTATTAAAAACGTATAAATCTTCCTTGGTCATAAGTACATATTTAACCAATATTGATTGACCCATTTTCAATAATTAATTAAAATAAAAGTATATACTCTGTAAGCTGTACTAGTATCCTGTTGTAATAAGCAACATGCCTGCCGATCATGTGTTTTACAATCTAATCTGCATTTGTTTAATCATCTCTGTAATAGACACATAGTTATTTAGGATGTATATACAGTCACTATATAATTACTTAACATCGTATGTCAACGCATATCTAACTATTGCACTAAATACATAACTCAATCAAGATCAATTAATTATAATTGTAATAAGCTGAATCTAAAAGTCAATCATACTTTCATATGTATAATTGCGAAATTTAAGACTAAAACAACTCGATCGTCATGACTCATTATTATAAGGTGTTTTGTTGTTGACAAAAGATGTTATTGAATGTGATACAGACAAAAAGAAGCTTAATCTTAGAGCAGATTCATTGAGGGTCTCTTAGCAGAGGTTCTTAACTTTTCTAAAATACGTTTCTTAACTTTTAACTAAGAAAACCTAAGAGGCGTCTCTTAAATAAGAGTCTTAAGAGCCGTCTCTTAACAAAAAAAAAGAGTCAAATTTAGTTAAGAACCTCATTCTAAGAGACGCGGATAAACATGGTCATTGACTAATAATACTGTAGAAGACACGTGGTTTGGTTTAGTTTGATGAACGCGAAAGCTGGTGTATGTTACACGTACATTGATTGCGATGTCAAATAAAAAGTCAATATTCTCTTAAAACAAAGTCAATATGCATTAACGCATATTGTATATATACTATTAATTAGAATATTAAAAATTGGCTCTAATTAATCACTACCCGGTAAACTATTTAACCAGTATGATTTTTGAGATTTTTTTTTGTCTAATCCCCAAAGATCACATGTCGACGAGCCCATTGGTACCTAAACAAAGTTTCAAATTTTATTTAATTTTTCTGATAAATAATGTCTATTGTCAAACTAATGGCCACAGCCACTGTGTAAGCAAGTTGTGTTTATGTGTATTTATGATGATTATTAATGAGTGAAGTTGTTGATTTCATCAATAAAGTATTTGGTATAATACACTTACTTATTAATCTCTTGTTTCATAATAAATGTCACTTATTCACATTTCACATAGATTAAAAAAATTGTATAATAAACAATTTTATTTTTATTTAATGTATAACTAATTGAATAAAACCAACTTAAATAAAAATACATTGATTAGTTAAAATAGTAGAATATAGATTTAATATATAAAGTTGCATTGAAAATGTAGAATAACATTTATTTTGAAAAAAAAATAATTACACTTAAGATGAAATTAATTTTCTTATGACCCAAAGGAATAATTACTAGTCAAACAGAGGCAATAAATGCATCATGTAAATTTGTCAACACACACAAAACATATTAATTAGTTTAGGAAAAGCAACGTATGAAGGAGAAGCCAATTGTTTAGGCCCAGTAAGACACCCAATTAGAAATTTATACAGAAATTTGATTCTTCAATGCTATAACTTGGACTCTAGACCTTATCCAGTTTAAACCTTTGGAAGATATGTACACTGGTTCATTTTTCTGGAAATAGAGGCTGGCTTGGAACTATGTACAATGGTTCATTATGTAACTCCAAAAGTGGGAACAATGGTTCATTATGTAACTCCAAAAGTGGGAACAATGGTTCATTATGTAACTCCAAAAGTGGGGACACTGGTGCTGCAGAAACATTTTTTGAAGACTTATTATGCAAGCATGTGATTTCTTGGAATGCAATCAATAATGGTTTTGCTTCAAAGAAGCATTTGGTATTTTGAGGGAAATGCAGTTAGTCGACAGGATTCAAACCTCATATTGCCACCGTGGTAAGAGTGACTTTCATGTTATCTCTTACTGATGCAAAAATAAATTGGTGTTTAAACTCGGGTGTGATCAATTGATGCGTGGAACTATGTTATATGGGGGGGGGACAAGGCAACGGAACTATTCAAGGAAACGAACACAAGGATGGAACCAAACAAGAGAACTTTCATAAGCCTATTGTCAACTTACAGTCTGCAGGTCTAAGATATTCAACAAGGCAATGGATATGCTTGGGCGAGCAGGTAAGCTGAGAGAAGCTTTATGAGTTTATCAAAGGGATCAGAGTGTCACAGAAAGCAGGTGTATGTGGGTTCTTGTAACTATCATATGGGCACAAAGTTGGAGAACTTTTGTTAGAAATGGAATCAGACAATGCATCTTACTCTATATCTCATTGTCGAATACATATACTGGTTTGGGAGGTTGGGAAGAAGCTATACGCCTAAGGAAAATAATGGAGGTTCAGCTTTATAGAAGCTTCCTGGTTATAGTATATATGATTAGCGTGTCTCTTAGATTCTTTAAGTTTTCCTATTACAGGCCCTGTTAGAAAGCTAAAAAGACGCAAATTCATTCCTTATAAAATCCAAATGATAACTAATACAACAGTAAATTAACAACTCAGAAAGTACAAAAGCCAAAAATAAACAAAAAGGTTAAAAAAGATTTAGAAACTCTTATTATTGCTCAAAACCGTGAGCAAACTAAATCAAAAGCTTTGAAGAGAGTAACATCACTTAAGGAACTCGGAATACAGATGGTTGCGCAAAATATAGATCATCTCGAGCTCATGAGATCAACTTCCTCAGAGCAAAAGACCTTCATGCAGCTCGGACAATGTTGTGTCCACATCAAGCTGTGAACCCATAAAGGAAACAAAGAGAGAAAAAAAAAACATTTCAGATATTCGCTCTCTCCATAAAATGCTGTGTGATTGACAAAACGACCATTTGGTTTTAGAGATTAAGAACCTCATGGGTAGTTGTCTTAATCGTCCAAGTAGTAGTATGAGCCAGCAGACTTTTGCTCCCTGTCTTTAGTCGACTCTAATTTGTTGATTCTTGGTCTGAAATTGGTGGGATCCCGTCTGAAAGTTATGTTCAGATGCTGCGGAGTAGAGAAAATCATTAGCACCAAACATTAGGAGCTAAGAGAGGACTAGGAAACTTACGGATAGAAAGAGATTCATTCCAGTGAGCAGTGATTGAGGACAATTTGCAGTACAATCAATAGATGGTTCTCCTTCATAGACGATGACTCGGTCTGCCAGATAGGTTGCCATTATAAAGTCATGCTCCACTACAAATGCTGTTTTCTTTGCATGGAGAATGAACCGCTTGATGACCTTAGAAGCCACAATACGTTGCTCTGAATCGAGATATGCACTTGGCTCATCAATCAGGTATATATCCGCAGGCTGCAGGGAGATTCGCAAAGTTTGTGTATGCATGAGATCACCAAGACAAATGAAAACAACTGTTTCTATAAACTTCAAAACACAAAATACTAACCTTTCCGAGGCACAGAGCTAATGCAACCCTTTGCAACTCTCCTCCTGAGAGATTGACAACTTGTTGATCCATCAGCTGCTCAATCTGTAGTGGTTTCATCACATCCGACACAAACTGAGGGTGCATGTAAGAATCACGAATCTTCTGATGTAGCAAGTGTCTAACTGAATTCTCAAACTTCGGACTGATCTTTTGTGGCTTGTAAGAAACATTGAACTCTGGAATCTCTATGTCTGATTCTTCAGTCTCGTCAGGTTTCAACAAACCCGCCTGCAGAAATTATTACCAATAATAGAGGTTTAGGAGTCCAGCACTCACTAAAACTCAAACCAAAAGAGAGAAGATATGATGGAGGAAGAGAAGAGAATACCAGCATCCGGATAAATGTTGTCTTCCCTGTACCATTCTCCCCAAGCATTACAATAATCTGGGAGTCAGTGAATTCACCTTCCGTCACTTTCAACCTGAAGTTTCCTTGAGTTTTGGTCATAGTGGGGTACTTGTACCTAGCGTACGACTGTATTTCCTCAGCGCTTTCTTGTGGAGTCTCAGAAACCTTCGAACAAAAGAAGAACCATTATAAACACAACATTGATTATC
The DNA here is from genome assembly GCA_905132765.1 of Moricandia arvensis. Lineage (NCBI taxonomy): Eukaryota > Viridiplantae > Streptophyta > Magnoliopsida > Brassicales > Brassicaceae > Moricandia > Moricandia arvensis. The sequence goes on along the minus strand of CAJHQP010000636.1, from coordinate 140,945 downwards.
TTTGTGAAGCGACATTAACTGTTACACCATCAGAAAAAGTTTACCTTGAAGGTCAGAGATTCATCTCTAAAACGTAAATTTTCTGTGGGAACAAACCCAGCCAAGAAAATGTTGATTCCTTCTCTGACAGAGAAAGGGAGAGTCACAACACCATAGGCTCCTGGTTTCCCATACAGACAGCAAATGAAATCCGACAAGTAGTCAAGAACACTGAGATCATGCTCCACCACAATAACGTAGCTGGAAAATAGGAAAAATACTGTAAGTGGCTTATCTTATATATCCCATTTAGATAAAATTATCAGAAGATGTAAAAGATCAAACCTATTAGGCCTCAGGAGAGAACGAACAACTTGAGCAGCTTTGAGTCTTTGTTTGACATCAAGGTAACTAGATGGCTCATCAAACATGTATATCTCAGCGTTCTGTATGGCAACAACAGCGATAGCAAACCTCTGAAGCTCACCACCAGATAAATTCACAACATCACGATCAATGACCTGGTTCAGCTCCAGATCAGCACAGAGCTCTGCCTTCATATTTCTCTCGTCCTTCTGGTCTAGGACCTCTCCAACATTACCTCGAACAGCTTTCGGGATGTGGTCAACATATTGTGGCTTAATAATGGCCTGCCAGGACCGGATACCACAACTTGTGTCAGTAAGGCACCCTCTAGAAACAAAATTTTAAGGTCAAATTTACACTACACCTTTAGATTATCTTCTAGAATACGAGTGAAGTAGTTTTGAAGTTCTGACCCACGGAAGTGAGTCAAGATCTCTTGCCAGTCTGGAGGATTCTGCACAAGGAAAAATAATTATAAATCAAATGGTCAAGAGACGCAGCTTGCACACAGAAGTTCAAATACTTAAAGAGAAGGTTATTACAGTGAATCGGCCCAAATTTGGTTTGAGCTTTCCAGCCAAAATTTTCAGAGCAGTTGACTTTCCAATACCATTAGTCCCAACCAACCCTAAGACCTGCCCTGGCCTTGGAACAGGGAGCCTGGAAGCAAAGACAGAGACTCTATTGTCTTGAAACTAGAAAAGGGATGGATTAATCAAAAAGTAAATAATAGATAAATGAACCTGTGCAGCTTGAAAGTGTTTGGTCCATAGCGATGGGTCGTATCTTTCTCTAAGTCTCGGGGAAGATTGATAATCTGAATAGCTTCGAATGGGCATTTCTGCAATTGTACAAGAGCAGAAGGTGTTCAGTGTCCCAGTTTTGGTTACATGTACAGAGGTATATTTGGTTTCAGTAAATAGTATATGAAGACATACCTTCACACAAATACCACAACCAATGCATAACTCCTCTGAGATAAAAGCAACCTTGGAACCAACAGTCACCTCAATACAAAGTTTTCCTAAGATATAAACATAAGTTAGTGTGTAAGTGTCAGGTTGGCACTGAAATGTTTTAGAATTATAACAAAATCATCAAGTCAGTAAATATAAAGTTGCAAACTTATCAGTTTCACTATGCACTAATTGGCAAGCAGTCACTAGACATACGCAACGAGCAAAGGAAACAACCAATCAATCACAATAGAGTCAGGAAATTCAAATACAAGAACAAAAGTTCAAATTTAGGAATAAGAATAAGAACCTGTCTTGACCACAGGACAGCTCTTCTTACACTCTTGGCGACATTTCTTTGGCTTGCAACGGTCTGAACTCACGATAGCAATACGGGTCAATCGATCTGCCATCTCTCAATGATCTAAAAAAACAAATAAAACGAAAAGATTAACTCTCTGACGAAGATTAAGGATATTTATAACACCAATCTGATAAGAAACTATTAGGGAGTATCGCTTACGCACAACCAGAAAATGAAACTTAACTATAGAGTAAGCACAAACAATATTCAAAGGAAAGCCACTCACAATGAGAGCTAAGAACAATGATATGATTACTCACTACTCCGATATGTTAACAATAATGAAATAATAGTTGGCATGCAAATTTCTAAAACGTCAAAAATTATTCATAAGTTTAAAGTGTGACAGTAAATTACACATCAACAGAGAGAACCCAACGATAGAAACAAATTAATTTTACGCTTTCGATACAATCCCAGATGTAAAACATAACTAGTAAATCAATCGAGAACCAAACACTGACTAATTCCCTAAAATCTATGTCGGTGACGATAAGATCATGAAATCAAAATATCAAACGACAAGAGAATAAAAGAAGGAGAAATTAAGAAAAGGACCTGAGATTGATTGAGAGTCTCGGATTGAGCTTCGAGGAAGAAGGAAGTGAAGAAGTGTGTGCCGATTACTTCTAAGGAGCCAGCGGAGAGCACACGCACGCACCTGAGAGTTACACTTTTTTCCTCCTAATTGACAGGTAGGGTTTCCAAAGATATCAGTTTCCGACAGGTTTGACCCGGTTCAGTTTACATTGGGCTTCGTCTGGTCCAGTTACGGGCCCAACTATTGCGAAGGAATCAGACAATCACATGTAAGAAATTCAAATGTCAATATCTAATTTGATTACATATTAGTTAGTAAATTCTCATATATTTATTTTCGTTAAACTAACTACTATTTTTTTGTGCCAAACAATTTTTTTCGCATTTATTAGTGGTTTAATATGGATCTTACAAGACAGTTCAGAGTAGCGATCCACAAAACAGTTTGGAGTGAGGCAGTCACACGTGTATTTAATTCAGATGGTAGAATTATCGACCGTAAAATCGCTTATGTATTATTTATCTTGTTGTAATAACATAATCAACCAGACGTTAAAAAAAAAAAGAATTGTTATAACTAAGTTGGTCAAAATGTTGATAAGCTATGAAAACCTTGCAATGAAGTTCTAATAGTCAAGAAAACAAACATGTTAAATGTAAATTGAAGACGGAACAACAATCATTTTACTCGAATTAGATTCCACAGATGGTGCATCACTAGAAAGTGTTGGTGTACATACTTTCCTGAAGTTGACCCTTTTCAAGAGGTAAAGTGAGATAATAGCTTCTCTAGTGTAAACTCAAGATCATAACATATACAATTTGTTTGTTCTCCACTGTAACATATTTCTTGAGCAATAAAAAGTAGGGGGATCAGTATGAACATTTAATCACACAATCATATATCCCTATATGAGGATTCAGTTTCGGGAAGTGCTGGCGTTAAGGCTCTGGAAAAGCTCAGGAAGATGAGCATTGGTGAGTTTAGTTCTCTTGGTGATCTCTTGTTTCCTCTTCTTCTTATGCTTCGGTTTACTCATCACCATGCCGTACTTCTGTTCAGCAGCTCTCCTCGCTGCAGTGTCAGTCACCGGCTTCAGACCGTACTTCTTTAACTCCTTCTCCACTTCCAGCATATCACTCGGAACCTCTGTATCTCGAAACAGAGATTTAAAGTCGTCATCAACCGTAATCTCACACTTGAAATCATTTGGGTACGCAATGTCCTCTTGTGAGTTTGATAGCAACCAGATGTCTTCTGAAGCTTTCAATGCCTGAAAATAACTCAAAGACAACTTGTTTGGTTTCAAGAACCAAGTTTATTTATACATGTGTGTCGTTGGTACCTGCAAATCCTCCATGATATTCGGGTAAGCGTCTTTGAGAACATTAACCGCAATACCATCAGGATATGTATTTATCAAGGAAAGAAGCTCGCTCTTGTCCTTGACATTATGCTCAGGCTGTGACGACAAGAGAGTTTCAAGTAAACAGAATGATGCAACCTTAAATGAGAAGAACAGAAAAAAAAAATCAATCCCACCTTGTAAGAGAATCTTCTTCCATCGTAATAAGCTTTTGGGTTTTTAATCATACTATCAAAAACAGCCTTATTGGCATGCATATCAACGTAACACTTATCATTTATTTGCTCTGGTGTAAAGGCTTGCCTTGTCTACAAAGCAAACAAAAAGAGAGAGAGTCAATATCAACTTCCATTGGAATCATAAGAAGAACAAAACAAACCTCAAAGAGAAGACCAATGACACGCTTGATTTGAGCTCCAACAGGAGCTTTTCTCACTCTGTTAATGAGCTGAAGTCGCTCTGTATCGCTTGAAAACTTGACAGGAGCACTACTAGGCTTGCTGTGACTGATCATAGCCGGAGACACGGGTGGCCTTGAATAAGAAGAAGAAGAAGAAGAAGGTGCCTGTCTTGAAGAAGCAATGTTTTGAAGAGTAGAATGGCATTTCACTTGCTGTTTCTTGAAGTTATCTAGCTGCTCTTTTAGAGACATCTGAGACGTGTAAAAAAAAAAAAACGTTACCCCTAGCCGTTAATATGAATATTTAGTGATGATTTGAGGGTAATTTGATCAAATCAGATACAGAAAACACACACAGAAAAGATGGACACAAAATAACATTCTAGAGAATAATCTTCAAAAAATTTAATTTAGGGTTTGCAATCGATCGTGGACTTAACCAACCGATCCTGGAGAAACCTCAAAACTTACGGTTTCTCAATATCTACAGGTTCCAATGAGTTTCGACTCCTCAGAGATGTTAGACCGAGAAAGAAACTAGGGTTTGTTTGTCGATAGATACAAACCTTCCTGATCGGTGTGATTAACGCTTAGAGTTCTTGATTTATATATAGGCGGTGGTGAATATGGGAGTTTGTCAATTTTTAGTGGAGAAGTTGAGAATTGGGTTTGTGTTAATTAAAGCCCATTAGAAGTTAGGTCGGTTTAGTAAAGTAACCCTAACTTGGGATTGGTTTTGAAAAGAGTCAGAAACCAAACACAATCCCTTTCCTGAAAATTGTTGTCTACGCTTCCTCTGCCTTTGTAAATCACTGCCTCACCTGCGTTGATCAATTTTGGCGTTAGGTGGTATATATTTGACCCTATTTCTCTAATAATCTTGCGTTTTCGTACTGCCTGATGATTCCTTTGATTTTCTGAATATACTGAGACGATCTCTAATGGTGTGTTTGTTTGGATTTGGGAGTCAGTCTTGTCAACTGAGGTCGAAAGCATCTCTTCATGTGTGTTATTTACGGTCTGTGGTATTAGCATAGTTTCTTATCACATACTACCAGATGCTGTCCTCATAGCCACGATATATACATGATTTCATCTCTCTCTCTCTCTTTGTTCTATAGCCGACGATCTTTGCCCCCTGAATCATTAAAAACACACACACACATTATTGTGTCCTCTTTTACCTCCTGTTTTTTTCTTAAGTCCCAAAGCTCTTGCCCTGTTTTTTTTTTTTTTGTGTTTCTTCTCGTTGCAGAAAAGTAGTAATATTTTGCTTCCAAGCAGAGTTTGTATAAAATACAAACCTAATACTGGTTTATTTGTAAAGAGTATCTGGTTTGCTAAACCCGATGGAAATATCAGTCCCTGTTCAGAAAAAAGCCGTTGTGCCCAAGCCTTTTATCAGGTAACTCTCTCTCTCTCTATACCATGCATGAACACTTTTCGCTTCATATATAAGTGTTCAGCAGGACCTTTTTTTTATCAATTTGGTTTTTGCATTCCCTATGTTGTTTTTTTGCATTCATTTTCAGACTGATGAGGCTTTTAGCAAGGACTCTCTATGATGATAATCTTACAACGGTAAGCGATACTAAGCAGAAATCTGCAAAAAGTGACAGCAGAGAGAATAACATCATGGTGCTGGATGCACTTATGAGGTTTGTATGCATCCCTTAGACTGCTATCCCCAAAAGTCTATTACGTGAAATTTTGATAACATCTAACTTAAGTTTTCACTATGGTCTTTCATTTATTTTAGGCGGCAATGGGTTAGAGAAGAAGACTTGGCAAGAGATTTGAAGAAAAACTCTAAGCAACTCCGAAAAATATTACGACACTTTGAAGAAAAACATTTGATCACACGTTACCAAAGGAAAGAGGTATGGTGCAGAAACTATGTGCTCTCTTTCAAATTGGTGGTGATGTCTATCACTTTATCTTCTATCTTCTAGTACTTATTTTCTAGTTCGTATACATGTAAAGTATAAAGATGATTGAAGAACATGAGCATGATCAGGGAATGATAGGCTTACACTGCTGTTTTTAATGATTCTCAATCTTTTCAATAGACTGCAAAGCGTGGGAAGATATATAATGTTGCAGTGTCTGCTACAACTCATGGCCGTGCGGAGGACAATGTTAAGTTCCACACACAATCATATTGCTGTCTTGATTACCAACATGTATGCTTCATATCCTTACTACTTTTATTTTGTTTTCAGTTTTCTGATTTGCCTTCATTTTATAAAATTAAACTACCATATATCACCTTCTTCTCTCTTTTACAGATGTATGATACTGCTCGTTTGCGTTTGCAAAAGATTAAAAGGAAACTCAAAGATGAACTAGAAGATAAGTATACTGTTCAGAAGTATGGCTGTCCTAACTGCAACAGGAAGTAAACTCCATTACTCTTTTTACTTTATCAGATATCTTACATGTATGATGTCACTGAACCTGAATAGATTCTCATTTTCTGGTATTAGATATAGTGCACTAGATGCCCTGAAATTAATTTCTATGGAAGATGACGCTTTTCATTGTGAAAGATGTAATGGTAAACTTGTTGTGGAATGTAATAAGCTATCTTCCAAAGAAGTAGTAGATGATGGAGGTGACAGTGTAAAGAGACTGCAGCGGCAAAGACTCCAGTTTGCAGAGGTCGGTCATTTATACTGTTTTAGTGGCTCATGAGTACAATGAAAAATTTGATAAACAAGAAATTGATTTGCATAATGTTTCCATGAGTAGTATTTTGTGCGTTGACACAACCGAAAGTAAAATGCAGGCTCTGATAGATCAGATTAGTAGAGTAAAAGATCTACCGTTTCCCGTCTATGAAAGCTTTCCGGAATGGGAGGCTCGTGCAGCTATGGATGCTCGTGAAGATGGTGATTTTAACACTGATGATCCTTTGAGGTCACAAGGTGGGTATGGTTCAACACCAATGCCATATCTCGGAGAGACAAAGGTGAACATTGTTACATTCTCAATGCACATAGAAGTTGAATGTTATTTCTCCATATACATCAAATATATGTTGTGCTAGAGAAAGCTTAGTAGATTGATGAAGTTTTGGTTTTCCATTTAGAATCCTAACGAAGAACAAGTTACTCAAAGTCTGTTGTTAAGTTTTTCTTGTATTTATCCTCTTTCATTGTGGTTTAGTTTTATTTCTTAAATCTTACATATGGGTAGGTTGAGATTAACCTTGGCGAGGGAAAAGAAGAAGTCAAATCTGAAGATGGAGTTTCTAGAATGAAACCGATGCCTCAATGGATGATCAGGCAAGGAATGAATCTGACTAAGGAACAAAGAGGAGAGGTGAGTCAGGAAGTAAAGGTTGGTGGTGTCTCAGAAGGAGCAGTAAAAATTTCAGATGACAATAAACCATCAGCCATGGGAAATGCTAATGATACCTATTTGAAGGTACCTTTCGCGAGTTTTTTTTTTTGTACTTGTTTAGATCCCTACAGTAGCATCTTGCGAGTTGTATTCGGAGAATCTTGATACATTTTAGTTTCAGGTAGCTTACTATGCTGCTCTACTGGAGCAGCAAGAGGCAGCTGAAAAACTGAATCAGCAAGGATCCGCTACTATAAACTCAGATCGTCAGGTTGGTATGAAGTCCAAACGTGAAGAAGACGATGCTGAATGTGAAGAAGGGGCTCATGTTTCAGGTCAGTTTTAGTTTACTATTGCTTTATTTCCAGTTTAACTAACTAGTTAGTTGATACATATGAAAAAACACATTAGCTTATTTAGAAGGGAACCTCGTTTAGTTTTTTTACAAGTATAAAACCGAAGCAGAGCGTTTGTCTCCAGCAGATATATGTAAGGATTATGTGGTGCTCAGCCTGGTAACTTTTCATGTGACTTAATTTTGCAGCAAATGGAGCAGAAGTTGAAGAAGATGATGATGGCGTCGAGTGGGAAGAAGGCTAAAGGCAAATGGATCAAAACCATTGATAATAGAATTAAGGTTAACTGTGAATTGTAATGTCCACTGTAGTTGATTGGTAACTTATTGTGAATCTCATCATCTGCACCAGTTTACTCAAAAGGTTATAACATTTTAAACTTATTGGGAATCTCATCCAAAGAATAGATATGAGACATGAAGAGCAAGATACAATATCAGTAAATAAGCATTCACCAAAAAAAAGGAAAAATAGACAAACAAACACAATCTGTCAATTACAAAAACCAAATTATAGATAAGTTTCAAAGCATCTGGTACTGAGAGATAGAAGAAACCTCTTCTGCAGATACCATTAGGTCATACATTATACTAGCACTCTCCATTTTATTTCCTCTGAACCAGCAAATCTCTAAACCGATATATAGTTAAAAAAGTAATAATTTGAGAGGGGATTATTAGAAACATCGGTCAGGTAATGAGACTACTGGAGGAGAGAATCACATGTTATTTTTTTGAGATTACTTCCACTTCTTGAATTTGCCTCCTCCTCCAAACATACCATGTTTCCCATGCTTCCCATGCTTGAACTTGCCTCCGTGCTTGAATTTGCCTCCATGCTTTCCGTGCTTGAACTTACCATGACCATATCCACCATGGCCAACGTGACCGTACCCTGCGTGACCAGCATGCCCGTATGGGTTGTGTGCTCCATGAGAAATGTGGTGAGCTCCATAGGCTGCTGCGGCTGCACCAGCTGCACCAGCGATCATACCTCCGATTCCACCACTAGAATGTCCTGATGAAACAGAAAAAAAAAGAAGTTATTAACATGGAGAACCTCAAAAGTAGTAGATGGTAGAGAGAAGAGGACCATAAAGTTGTTCACTATGATAAAAATGTGTATACGAATAGGACTCTTAAACCACCTCAAAGGTTTCAATAATTTTGACAGGTATAAACAGAACAAAGGATAGTAAACTCACCAGTTCATAGCATTTGCATAAACAAAACTAGCAAACTTTTTTTTAAAACTGCTGTCCTTCAATCTATACTTAAAACTCAAAAACATTATCTAGCAGAAACAACAAACTTACAAGGACAATGTCTTTTGCTTTTGCATATAATAACAGCAAAGTTCACAAATGTACTTTTCCGATTACCATTCAATATAAAAGGTTGATAATCCAACAAAACAACAAGAACAGTGATTAGCTTTAGGTTAGCAAACAACACCACATTAGAAACTAACTCTTGTCATGTGTTCTTCAACCAGTTCACAACTATTTAGCATCTTGACGATATAAGAAGAGTCTCTACCTGAATGGTGAGGAGCAGGATAGCCTGCAGGAGGATAACCTCCGGGAGCCGGAGGATAACCACCAGGTGCACCAGGAGGGTATGCACCAGGTGGGTATCCTGCAGGTGGGTAGCCTCCAGCTGGAGGGTACCCCTGTTGTGGCGGGTATCCAGCGGGTGGGTAGCCTCCGGGTGGGTAATGATGTCCACCTCCTGGAAAACCATGAAACCCTTTATCTTGCTCATCATGATGCTTGTCTTTACCACCTCCCATTGTTTTTACTAACTTTCAGCAAATCAAAACCTACAACAGTTTAACATATACATCATTGTCAAAGATCACAACAATCAAAATGAGATAACATCATCCAATGAATACAAATGATCACATACAAAAGGTGCAAAGTAATTTGAGACATAATTACCGATATGAACTTAGAAGATTGTTTAAGAACGAATTAAAAGAGAAGAACAGAGCCTTATGTGTATTTATATATGGATAGGCATGATGCGTCTTAATTATTAAACGCGTTACCATTTTTGAATGTGTGTATATCTATATTTTACTTTTTATTGTTTTGCTTAAGTCCTTGTATTGTTATGCTAATAACAAATTCAACACTTTAGTCTTCAGAAGTTTAGATTGAGTCTAGAAGTCCAAAATTTTGAAACGGAAAACAAACACTGATAAAGTAATTTTAGTTTTCATCGGTATGAGTGTTATGATGCGTAGCAAGATAGTGTCAGTATGAATGTTATGGTGCGTAGCAAGATAGTGTCAGTATGAATGTTATGGTGCGTAGGAAAATAGGTCTTTTGGTTCATTTGAGAGTTACAATTGGATGTATAAGAAACTTAAAAAGGTAGAGGGGTTACAATGAGAATATGGAAAACTAAAAGGTAAAGTATGATAAATAAAATATCTACGTCGTGGGAACGCGCAATGAACACGGAGTTCCACTAACATGCTTAAGGAAAAATATATTTTTCTAATAAGTGGAGGAAAAGTCTTTATCCTTTAGTTTGACAAAGGCTAAGAAACAATGGTGGTGAACTAAAATGACAATAGAATCTGGTGCTCCACGAATCAGAATGATCTTTTGTTTTATATCTTCTTGTTGACTATTTAAGCAACAATAGCTGATAACTAGATTCCCCAATCACTTCCGGTTAGAACAAAATATATCATAAACTAGTGGAATCTTGCTAAACACAAAAATGGATGGTGGTGGGTTCATCATTATGGACCTACATGACGATAGTATGGGCCTTTCCGTATCCATTAAGTTAAAGAAGGCACACATGCTGAGCCTGAAGTCAATAAAAAACTTTGGACACTTTGGTAAGTTCAATGGCGGTTCACAATTTGCTTCCACCAAGTTTCATTCGACTTCTTCAAACAACTCTTTATGCACTTCGCAAACTTGAACAAGTGCAATGAAAAATCATGTCTGCCAACAAACTTTCTTGTCAACCTACAACGCTCGCCCCTTGACTACCTTTTTGTACTGTCATCGTCTTTTCACTACTGCGGTTCTGCCTCAGTGATCCTAAACATCAGACTACTAACTCTGTATCAGTGTCTATTCCATCTCTGCTTCTGCATGTTCCTCCTTGATACTGCCACCTCGCAGGTTATCCTCATAAGATTATAGGCAAATAATGAGATGTTTCTGGCTGTTTAATGTGAATCCAGGAAACAAAATATGTGACTGTTTGGAACCATCAACCTTCTGACCAGGAATATAAAGTTCCAAAACCCAGTAAAGTTCATGAGATTGTTTGGAATATGCCCATTAAGCTCTATAAATTAAAAGCCCATCACAGAATAATGAAACCAACCATACACATTTCACAATCTCATTCAGACCGGAACCAGAACTCTCGTGTTCCAGTGACAACAGACTCCACTCAGTTTCTCCTTTGCTTAGTGCTTGTATCGATGCTTACGAGTCTCTTCTTCTTCTGATGGCACCTCATGCTTCTGCTGCTTCTTCCTACTAACCGAACCAGATTCTGCTCTCTTCGTGCTTCTGTATCTATCAGAAAACTCTCCAGGATCATCAGATGCATCATAAACATGCTTCTCTTTGCCCTTCACACTCCTGTGATGTCTCCTGGAATCACCACCAACACCATCATCATATCTCGGTTTCTTATCGGATCTGTGATGCTTCTCAGACTCAGCATCCACATATCCGTGTCTTCTCTCATCATATCTCTGCTTCTCTCTATAAAGCTTTCCAGACTCCAAATTGTCAGGCCTCTCACTTTTCTCAAAAACATGATCATTATCGTGCACTTGCTTCCTCCCCCTATGATGGCTTTTGTAACCCTCTTCTGATCTTTTCTTCCTACTACTGTGGTTTCTATAATAATCAGAATCATCAGATGGCGCAGAAGGTATACCCACCATTTTCTTCTGTTTCTGGTGCCTCTCGTCTTCTGGATGCTTTTCTCTGTGGCTGTTTCCTTGATGGTAAACCTCTGTTTTTAACGCCCCAGATGGATCTAATTGCTTGTTGTGCCTTCTCCTACTCGAACGGTACCTATCAGAGTCTGAATCTTCAGAGGAGAGTGAGTCAGAATCATACTGTTTCTTGCTCTTCTTCTTAGGTTCCTTGCGCTTCTTCTTAGATCTTCTTTTTTCTCTACTATCTTCTGAGCCTGTGGAAGATTCATCAGTTTCCTCAACAGTCCGAGATGAATGCTTCTTATGGTTTCTGTTCTTTTTGGACTTCCTTTTCTTATCAGACGATATACTCCTCAGTAGTTCTAATGGGAGGCTGCCCTCAAGGAACCCTGTGATGTCATAACGAATTTAGAAAATTAGCATATACAATCTTATGATGGGATGGAATTTTTACGGAATCTAGAACTTCACCTCCATACTCGTCAAATATATCTTCAGCGACAATTTGTTGATTTGGATCTTCAGGATCAAAACCACCACGAGGAGGACTCAAGCCCGGCTTTTGTTTCAACTCCCACTTCAGAGGCTGCAAAAATTTGGAGAGCATTTTCAGTTAATGATATAACCTTTTGTTTCCTAAACCTAAAAGGCTAAAACTAAGTCTTAGAAGATTTTGAAGAATGAGAATGGAATGGAAACAAAGACTAACCTCGCCAGGATCTGTATGTGCAATGATAGTAGTCAACGGATCATCTCTTTTCAACCGATGTTCTTCATTTGGCATCACTGTATCCTTTAATGGACATTCACGGTCACCACTCTGGTGACCAAAGTTTCCACATCTCAGACATTTCACATTACGCACTTCAACTCCAAATGGCTTTGCTCTCCCAGCAACACCAGTCTCCAGCCTGCACAATTTCGATCATAGCGTGTGATGAGAAAATGATCGCTTACATGTCATATTGTCAATATTGCAATATTTCCACAATGACACTTGGAACACTAGGCTACTAACACATTTGAAAGAGTAAAAAAAAAGAAGTACCTTGGTGCATTTTTAAGGACCTCAAATTCTTCTTCAGTAGGAAGAGCACGCCCAAACACATCTTTGGGTCGTGGTTTCTTCCTTTCCTGACCTGTATGGTCACTCCCAGCTACTGACTCTCCTGGTCTGCCAAAAAAAAAAAAATTTCTCATTAACATAAAGAGAAAACAAAGACAAAAGAAAACAAATTTGTCCGTCAACATACATAGAACCAACATTGTCCTCCCCAATTGGATCCTGACTCGAAGAACCCTGACCCTGGTGTTTCTCCTCCGCATATTCTGCTGCTTTAGCACTTTCAGGGTCATAACCAGGTGGACGAATGTACATGAAACTCACTGCTTTCATCATTTCGATCTGCGAGTTAACCTCAGCGATGAGTATCACAAACACACACAAAACCAAGTAGAAATCACTACTTCACCAAAGTTCCAAATGCTTCTAAAGACTTTGACATCTACCTAAGCATCAAAAGAGTTAAAAAAAAAAGATGATACAAGGTTTCAACTGGATTCTCAGAGCTTCAATTTCAACCTGAGAACTTCGCTATTTTCTTAGAACTTCTAATCATCACAATACATGAAACCCTAATCTAATACTCAAAAACAAGATCTAAAAAACGTAAACCCTAATCTAACCTTCTCTCTTTCTTTCTTCGAGATGAGAGCTGCTTGCTTGAAGAACTCCTGCTCTTGCGCAAACTGCAAAACCACGGATACGTAAGGAAAAAAAAACCACGAATTGAATGAATTCGAGACCATGTAACTATGATGTTGCGTACCTCACGAGCCACCTCTTCGGCTCTGCGATCGTGCTGGGCGTTGGTCTGCTCGGCGATCCACTTGCGTCGCTGATTCGGATAAGATAACGGATGCCATGGCTTCTGATTCAGGAACGAGTGGCTCCAAGCCGTACCCGATTTCGTCTTGTAATCGACCTCTAAGCTGGTGCCGGTGACTTTCCCGCCGGCGAATCTCTTGCTCAGCCGTATCCCGCTCCCTTCTCCGCCGCCGTCCATCTGATTCGCAATTGCCTCTATTGTTTTCGCCGGCGCGATATTAATTGGCGATGTTTTATTTAATTGTAGTTTAACCCAAAATAAAAAGAAATATTACGAAACAAGAACAAAACTATTTTAGTTACAATTTAGCCCAAATTAAAATGTATTACTATGACTTACAAATTACGGAAAGTGAGAGAAAAATCGAAGCTTTTTTCCAAAGGGAGTAAAGGATCTAGCTTTATTATACGAAGATTTGTTTCCGTCAGATCGAGAGAGAGAAGGGGTGGCCGAGTAAATCGGGAAGATGACGGCGGCGATGGTCCTGAACGTAGGCGGATCGGCGGCGGAGAGAGATGCCAGGATGGCCCATTACGCGATGGCGTTTGTTCAGCTGTTTAATGGAGGATACCATGTGATTACGAAAGTGGCTCTCAACGTTGGAGTCAACCAGCTTGTCTTCTGCGTCTGCCGTGATCTTCTTGCTCTCTCTATCCTAGCTCCTCTCGCCTATTTCCGCGAAAGGTTTCCTCTTTTTTCTTTGAACCCTTCTCGTAAAGTTTTGTGCTTTTTGAGTTACATTGATCGATTTGTGGGTTTATTTCTAGTAAGAACACTAATCCATTGGTATTGATTATTAGATTCGAATTAGGGTTTCTCTCATGATTTATGGTTGTTTAAACTCACTGTCGTCTTGTTAACAAAAGGAACTAGATTTAGGGAAATGTATGTTGACTTAAGCTCATTCTGGAATGTGTTTATGTGTTATAATCAAATAAGTGATTATTTTTGTTGATAGATAATATTTGGATTATTGTGAATTTGAGATCATTCATCATTGATCGTTACAGTTTCTTTGTTGGTCATGTTTTAATACCATTAGTAGATTTGTTAGACTCTCCTTCCGGGTTTGCGATAACTACATTTGAAACTAGGTTATCAGGGGAACTATATTACAGTACACTACAGAACTATGCTTATGAACTAAACTAGGTTATCATGGCGCAAAGACGCACCATGGCTATGAGCAAAAACGCCTTATGGCTATATGGCAAGGTGACCTCCATAAAGTGTTGGCTATGGTGCGCTTTTGACTTAAGTTTGAGGCGCCATAAGCTCAACAAGGCACCTTATAGTTTCTTGGTGGGTAAGGTAGTATGTGGGTATCTTGTATCTCTTCTCCTCCTTCCCTACCGAGATAGGTTATCTATCAGATAGTTAAGGAAGAGTGTGAGGAGGCTGTAACTCGTCATGTTTATGCTAGTTCACTCTCAACGTTGCAGGCTTTATGATGCATATTTAAGTATTCATAACCTAATCAAGGAATATTGTTCATTTTTCATGTATGCAGAAGGACTAGACCTCCAATGACTAGAAGCCTTCTCTTGTCATTCTTTTTTCTGGGCTTATCAGGGTAATAAAAATCTCTTTCCTGTCTCAGTATCATGTAATGTAATCATGTTTACGCAGAGTAAACATCTTGCTGATGCCACCTCTGCGTTATCCTGAATCTTACAGGGTATTTGGCAACCAATTGTTGTTTCTTGTTGGTCTTACATACACAAATCCAACTTATGCTGCTGCCATTCAACCATCCATTCCGGTCTTTACCTTTCTCTTGGCTGTAATGATGGGGTTAGTATTTACTGTTTAAAAAGTTCTCCTCTTTGATATGTGCTTTCACTTTTATTTTTTTTAACGTCTCTTACTTTGTATGCAGTACAGAAAGAGTGAACTTGTTGAGAATCGAAGGTCAAGCTAAGGTTGGGGGAACACTTGTGTGTGTGTTGGGTGCCGTATTTATGGTGTTATTTCGAGGTCCGGTCTTGTTAGGAGATAAAGATGCAGACTTTGCGATGCACAATGAAATCAGCGCTAAAGGTCAACCTGAGCCTACAGGGTGGTTAGTCACTGGCTTTCTCGACCTTGGATTTGAGCAGTGGCACATTGGTGTCTTATGCTTGATTGGAAACTGCATGTGTATGGCTACTTTTATTGCTATTCAGGTAAATCCCTTCACTGTTTCATTTTTGGTTAGGTTTAGACAAACCCATATATCGCCTACTAAGCTCTGTGCATGTGTCTTTTGATGTGAATGGTAATGGAAACTCTCCAGGCGCCGGTTTTGAAGAAGTATCCAGCAAATCTTTCGGTTGCTGCGTTATCATACTTCTCCGGAACAGTACTAATGGTCACAACAGCTTTCTTTATGGTAAAGGAGCCGTTAGATTGGAAGCTAACACAAGCTGAAGTTCTCGCAGTTATATATGCAGTAAGTTGCACCAATACTTATTTTATTTATTTACCTTCTCACATGTTTCTCGCTTAAATCATTGACACAATTTCATCTGTGGTTTATCTTCTCTTAAAGGGAGTAGTCGCCTCAGCACTAAACTTTGGAATGTTAACTTGGTCCAATAAGATAATTGGTCCTGCCTTGGTTGCTCTCTACAATCCTCTTCAGCCTGCTGCATCAGCTTTCCTATCCAGAATCTTTCTCGGTAGCCCTATTTTTCTCGGAAGGTGAGCATTCATGCTCTTCGCTTCCAAGATTAGTGCTTTGGGGTTTTCAACATCTTCTTGAGTCATTTCACAAAGTCTTATTTTCCTCTGTGCAGTGTTGTGGGTGGGTTCTTCATCATCTTAGGACTCTATATGGTCACATGGGCATCGTTTAGAGAGAGGAAAGCAATGGCTTCAGGGGTTGGGATCGTGTCTCATAGTGCAAGACCCGCGGAGCCTCTGAAGAAGAACCCAGTTGTTAGCAGAATAGGGCAGTTGTTTTCAGGACTAGGCAGTTCCTCTATGAAATCTGCAGACTAAAAAAGAAACCATAAAGTTAAAAAGAACCAGACCAGAACTCATTTTTACAAAAGATTTTAACTTTTTTCTTTGTTTACCTTCATCTCATATTAATATCTTATATGATTCATCCTTCAGATTCAAGACTATGTATATCACATGTTATCTTCACTTTTAAATATATTATTTTAGCAATAGATGATAATTAGCAATGGAGGATCTTCATAAAGCTGGAAAAAGGCATTCGACAAAAAGCTGTGGCTGTTTTGGTAAGAAAACATAAACAGTAGTGGGAACTTTACGAATTTCGAAAAGTCTATCCCAATTTTAGTTATTTTTATAATAACTTATCAAAACGACGATAAAAATTTCACAACGTAGTATGAGTTTTTTTATTTTCACGTTCTCGTAGGAGTTTTTGATTAAACTTATTTTTAAAACTATGCAATTTCAATTTCATAAATGTCGGACACACCATAAGCATTGTTTAACTAACAATTAAACCGACGATTTTTATAAAATTACGAAAAGTATTGAAAACTTAAAATAAAATACATTTACGATTCGACCCCAAATGTTGTCAATAATCCAAATATTCCCCCAGATAATCAAAATTGAGCAAGACGTTTTCTGTTGTAACAAAGCCATAGAGAGAGAGGGTCGTTCTCTGCACAGAAACGGATCTCTGTCGTCTTCGTTTTTCTCTGGTCTGAGTGGTTGTCTTAGCCCCCCAATACTCCTCAGATCTGCTGCAGATTCTCTATTCTCTTGACGATTCGTGGATTATTAACAAATGCGCTTTAGTTCCTTCTTAGATCCAAATGCTGATGAAACCTTTGACGGTGCCTGCACCTTTCTGGTATCGTATTCTACCTTATTATTGATTTTGTTTATCTCAATCTCTATTTTAACTGCAAGATTGCTCCTTTCTTTTGTGTGTGTTGTGAAGCTCTTTAGTATGTTCCGATTAAAACACAACATAAACTTGTGTTTCTGTATTCACTGAGAGTATGCATTTGGTTTTGGTTTGTGTAGTTAAAGAACCTGTGGTTGTAAAGACAAATAAAAGAGAAGATGGTGTTTGGTCGGATCACTCAATTTTTCAAACCGAATCGCTACGGAGGAGCTAGTACACAACCTTCTCCCGATGTAGGAACCTCAGCTCCAGACTCCATCTCTTTCGGAAACGGTGGTGGACGCAAGAACGGTTTGAGACACTCTGCATCTCTCCAAGACTTCTCTTCCTACCACGGCGGCTTTGATCCTGAAGAAGCCTTTCTCGACTCACACGCGCAGAATGTACCTTCTAGTTTCTCCAAGGACAAGGGTGGTGTTTCGAATGGGACCACTCGTAAATGGTTCCGTGCCGTGATGGTTGTTTTGTGCCTGTTTCTGTTTGCTTCTCTGGTGTATATAGTAGGCATGTATGTTTATACGAACTGGTCTCGTGGAGCCTCGAGGTATTACGTTGTGTTTGATTGTGGAAGCACTGGGACTCGAGCTTATGTCTACCAGGCGGCGATAAACTACAAGAAAGATAGTAGTCTCCCTATTGTGATGAAGTCTTTGACGGAAGGTATCTCTAGGAAGACTAGTGGGCGTGCTTATGATCGGATGGAGACAGAACCTGGGTTTGATAAGCTTGTCAACAACAGAACGGGATTGAAAACTGCGATTAAACCACTTATTCAGTGGGCAGAGAAGCAAATCCCCAAGCATGCTCATAGGACCACGTCTCTTTTTGTATACGCAACAGCGGGTGTTAGGAGGCTGCGTGCTACTGATTCAAGCTGGCTTCTAGGTAATGTGTGGTCTATACTGGCCAAGTCTCCTTTCACTTGCCAGAGGGAGTGGGTTAAGATCATTAGTGGTACAGAGGAAGCTTATTTTGGATGGACCGCTCTTAATTACCAAACAAGCATGTTGGGAGCTGTACCAAAGAAGGCAACATTTGGTGCACTTGACTTAGGTGGCTCGTCGTTGCAGGTAACCTTTGAGAATGAGGAGCGAGCACATAATGAGACCAACCTAGATCTCAGGATAGGGTCTGTTAATCATCATCTTAGTGCATATTCTCTCGCGGGGTATGGTCTTAATGATGCGTTTGAAAGGTCTGTTGTTCATCTTTTGAAGAGGTTACCAAATGTCAATAAATCTGAGTTGATTGAAGGGAAGCTTGAAATGAGACATCCTTGTTTAAATTCTGGATACAAAGGACAGTACATATGTTCTCAGTGTGCTTCCAGTGTCAAACGAGGTAAAAAAGGGAAGTCAGGAGTTCCTATTAAGCTAGTAGGTGCTCCAAACTGGGGAGAGTGCAGTGCTCTGGCGAAAATTGCTGTTAATAGCTCTGAGTGGTCAAACACGGAACATGGTGTTGATTGTGATTTGCAGCCTTGTGCTCTTCCTGATGGTTACCCTCGTCCTCATGGTCAGTTCTATGCTGTATCTGGATTCTTTGTGGTTTACCGTTTTTTCAATCTAAGTGCTGAAGCTTCCCTTGATGATGTTCTGGAAAAGGGTAGAGAATTTTGTGAAAAGGCTTGGCAAATTGCCAGAACCAGTGTTCCTCCACAACCCTTCATTGAACAGTACTGCTTTAGAGCACCATACATAGTCTCATTGTTACGAGAAGGTTTATATATTACAGATAAGCAAATCATAATTGGGTCGGGGAGTATAACTTGGACACTCGGAGTAGCTCTTCTGGAAGCAGGGAAGACTCTATCTTCTACATTGGGACTAAAGAGCTATGAGACTCTGAGCATGAAGATAAACCCAATAGCCCTTATATCTGTTTTGTTCGTCTCACTGCTCCTGCTTCTATGTGCACTATCACGCGTCAGCAACTGTATGCCAAGATTTTTCCGAAAGTCCTGTCTCCCTCTTTTTAAACACAATAGTGCTTCAGCTTCGTCTGTTCTTAACATTCCTTCTCCCTTCAGATTCCATCGATGGAGTCATATGGGTACAGGTAAATTCAATTTGCATAATCTTGAGTTATGTCCAGTTCGTTATATCATTTCTCAGTAAGTGTTCATGAAGCTTTCTTTTTATCATTCAGGGGTAAAGACACCGTTGAGTCCAACAGTCAGGAGCTCACCGCGTAGGCCATTTAGTTTTGGAAGCAGCATACAGCTCATGGAGTCTTCTTCATTGTACTCATCGAGCAGCAGCGTTATGCATAGTTATTCTTCTGATAGCTTAGGGGAGATGCAAGTTGACAGCAGTGGCTCCTTCTGGTCCTCCCGGAGTCAAATGCGTCTGCAAAGCCGGAGATCACAGTCCCGAGAAGATCTTAGTTCGTCGCTCGCTGAATCACACATGCTCAAGATGTAGGAGAACAACGTTTTTGGTACGGTTTTTTTTTTATCGCTTCTACATTCTCTCTTACTTTTTTTTCTCTCTTTTCTGGTATCATAGAATCTAAAAGAAAAACTTCATGAGAGGAAAGATGTTCCTTGTTTCAGTTAACATGTAATTCATTCTATACCATATATGATTATTAACTTAACCCCAATTCAACTATGTATCACTCTCGTCCTCAGTACCATTCTTGCATTTAGACCTGGTCCAAGTTCACGGTCTGAGCAACTAGAAAGAGAAGAACCTATTCCCTGGATTGCGTTTTATGTTTCAGCCCTAGACTCAGTCCTTGTAAGTGCTCATTTTCAACTCTTATCCTCACAATCTGATATTCATGTGTGAGTCGAGGCTAAAAGTGTCTTTTTACTAAACCATGAAAATATCCAGATTCAACAATGTCTTTACGTTAGATTCTAGAGCTCTAAATCCTTTGGGGACCATTGTGTGTGTGGTTGGCAGTTGATTATATAGAGCAATCATGGTACTATCACCTGAACAATGACTTATGGATCACATTTACAAATATACGGTTTAGATTTTTTTTGCATATTGGTATCATCAATTCTTTAGCTTGAATCCAGTGATTGATTTATTTTCAACCCATCCTTAACCACTTCTAAATTCTAATGTTTATCCCAATGCAGGTCCGACTTTACATAGTTGGACGTTAAAAAACTCTAACTACAAATTTTGATGTTTTGAACTTTCTATGTTAGTTTTATGGTTTGCCTAAAATCGATGATTAATGAGCTTTAGCACATGGCCATGTCCTATGCTTTCATTAGTTTTAGTCAATGTTTACAGAGGCGCACCCTTAACCATTGTTTGTTTTCTAACTAGTCCAGTGGCAATAAACCTACAGACTAGTAGTTTACAGGTTTGGTTTTTTAGAATCGGATGCCAAATGTCATTGATCTCTCAATTATGTGACAAAACGAGTGTCAATAGTTTTCATGGCCATAAATGTCGAATATTGCTCTCGGTTCCGACATTTGGACAGGAACATTTAGTTAAAATCAATCTCAGCCATTGGTTGTTATTGTGGCTTAATCCATAAGCAAAATAATTGAAAACGTTTGGTGTCAGGCGAAAGGAAAGGAGTCTATCTGAATCACTATCGTTCGTTTATTGCAATTGAAAATCAAGGCATGGTTCAGGAACATAACACTTTTGTTCACATGCCTTGATTTCAATCAGAACGGGGTTAATTTCCAGCTTTTCATACTCCTTGAAAAACACTGTAATCTCTAATGGGCTTCTTATATTCGTTTTCTCAGCATGTGGGTCATATTCCGTGCGATCGATGATGCGTTAATTTTTTTAAGGTTCGAAAATTTTGTTTACTGTCTCTACAATTACTATATGACATTTTCTATGCTTTGGATTTTTGGTCTTACTTACACAATATCGCGAATCACTTTCGAATAGGTTACCTATACTTTCGATAGATGAAAGAACATTTTATTTTAGACAGTAGATAAAAAAGGACGTTGGGACATATCCATTTCAAACCTCAAATTCGTGTTCATGTCTTGCTCAGAATAATAATGTCTGGTTGGTCCTACCCACGCACACTCAAACACAGTCTTTTTCACGTTCCTGGTTCATTTATCCAACGGGCACCACAAATACCTTCTTCTCCTTCACAAATACCTTTTGTTTTCTTACATTAATTAATATTCATTATCCTATAACTGATATTTCCACCGATACCTGTTTCAAATATTGTTTTCTCATAATATCTTTGTCTTTAAGAGAAAATAGTGGCGGTGCATGTTATATATTTTCTTAAAAAAACTTGTCATATTGTCATATCTGGCACAATTTATTTTCTTTACTCAATAAAAAAGAAAATTCTACCTTTCTTTTCTTTATCAAAAGACTATTCAACATTCAACAAAACAATACGGTAACTGGAATGTTGTTTTATGAGTGAACTAATGTATAATTAGTTATTAATAAAAACTCTTTTAAAGTTTAACCAGTTAAATGGAAAAATAAAGCTTTTGATTCCATACATTCTTGTGGAATAGATAAAATTATGAATTAATTCATGATAAAAAAAAAGAAAAGAATAAACGGAATGAATAGAATGAAATAAATCAACTGTAATTAGAATAAAAATATCTGTCTCATTTTATCCCCCAAATAATCACTATTTTATTTTATTTATTCTATTATTCCTATTTTTTTTATTTCATACATTCATAAAAGAAATTACAAGTTACATCCATAACAGATAAATATATAGTAACTGATGGAATAAAAGTGAATGAAATAATATGAATTGAATACATAAAAATAGAATGGTTCATTCCATTAATTCATCATCAGATTTGCTTTGAAATATTATTTTTTGTATTTTTTTATTTATTTGTAGAACTGATAGAATGACTATTCTATTCCATTTAAAATAAATAGTTAAAAAATGTGAAATTGAAGGATAAATCATTCTACATTATTCTATTATGTTAGATATTGAACATATATATAATAATAAGATAAGCATTGTTTTTATATTTCAATACACTCACCTTTGGTTCTTTCATGATGGACTCTACTGCCCAAGTGTTTTCTGAAAAGAATTTTAGGTGGTAAGACTCTCATCTAATGCTCGCTACCTCAAAAAATCTTCTGCGGGGCTTACAGTTTTTACAGTTCTAAGACAGTAGTACTTTGTGATGTAGTGGTTTCATCAATGTTCAACTAGGTCGAAATAATCTAATCTTACCCACTCTGTAGAGTTGATGGATGCTTATATGTATGTGGGAGAAATATAAAAAGATAATTCTTCAAATGCAAAAATGTTAGAAGAGGATTCCTCAGCTTGAGAACGATAATATTTTGGTTTACAGTTGGTGTTATCTCTTACACAAGAAGTTTAAGAGCAACATTATTGGTTGTCCTTGTATTAGGGTCTTTAATACACAAATATATATAATATATACATATATATAGATGTGTGTATTAAGACCATCTCTAACAATAGATATGACATTAAGGATCTAAATCATTTTTTATTAAAATTTAATAAATTTAAAATCTTAGATACTTATGAAGTTTTAACTTGTCCAATGATAGAACCAATTAAAAGTTCTAAGATATGAAAATTTTTCTTTTTCTTTTTCTTTTCTAAAAACAATCCATCAATAAAAACAAGACACATGTCTTTAGATATGAATCTAAAAAACTTTACAATTAGATACAACTCTAAATAATTTTGATGTTTATGATTTTATTAAAATTAATTATTAAGATAGATACTTCTTTGGATATGGGTGTAGATATCCATTGGAGATGGTCTAAGGACCTTAGAGCAAAGACCCCAATAATCTTACTCTAAGAGTTGGTTTTTTAAAATTATGCGGACCCCATCTCTTAAGAATCTCCTTAAAAAATAGGGATGAGGATGTTCTAAATATTGACCACCCAAAATAATATTTAAATAATATATTTGGCTAGATTTTACAAAGGAAATTGCGACCAACAAACAAATTATAATTCACTAAACGAAAAAAATATATGTCGTGATAAACTATATTTGAGCCCTAAACTCAAACCTTATACTCCCTTGTTCTTATTAGAGTATCACAATGTACTTATACATGTATGTGCACTTCGTCTCATTGCAAATTCGAGGATAAATGTGGCTTTTTTTTCCTTTACCATGAAAATATCCAATTTCAACAACTCCCTTATTGTAGAGCTTCAAAATCTTTTGGGGACCATTGTGTATGGTTGGCATTTAGAGAATCATGTCACTATCACCTGAATAATTACTCATTTTACCATTGATCACATTTCCAAATATATGGTTTAGATTTTTTTTCGCATATTGGTATCATCAATTTATTAGTTTGAATCTAAAGATTGATTTATATTCAACACATACTTAACCTCTCCCAATATTTAACTTCTGGTTGTGCTAAATAAGAATTTGACTACCAAATACAAATGTTTTTATCCCAATGAACTCTATTTTCATTAGTTTTGCTCAAGTTACAGAGGCATCATTAACTATTTTTGCTCCTGATTAGTCCAGTGGCTACAAATTTACAGACTTTTTTTTTTGTTAATTACCGACTAGATTATTAGGCAAGCCCAAATATAGTCAACAAGTCCAAGTAATTAGGGTTTCTAGCAAGTTTTAGATTCATATATATATGCTCTTAAGAGCCTTGTGTAAGTAACTTTGAGAGTTGCCCCAAAGCAACTCTCTTCATCTTATCTTTTATGAATCAATATATATATTTTAAGTTCTTGAAGACAAGTTAAAGCTTTTCATCTTTACATTTACTTTCTTGCACTCAATAAAGTTCTATGAGCTATTTCCCTTTCTATCTTTTGTTATCAATCAATGAGCAAAGTCTAGTCTTGTTTTGAGATTACTTACATAGATCAAATCAAGCTATGGTCAGTAAAGAAACTACTCCGCAATGCAACTTCATATAACCATTTTTAACTTATATAGAAGGATTAAAAACTTTGTGTTCGGTTCTCTTTTACATGAAAGTCATCAGTGTGTTGTAAGAATATGAACTATGTTAAAAATACGAAAACAACTTATAGAAGATGGTACAAATTTAGTTTTAAAGAAAAAATCTATCCGTTTACGACATTTTCAATCATTTCCACCAAATCTAATTAGATCATTCTGTTTTTCTACATCTTGTAAGAATCAATTGCCAAATGTGGTTGAGCAAATCTTTTCACCGCCATAAAGGTCAAATATTGTTTTTTTGTTGAAATTGCTCACTCATCACGTGAAACTTGATTCCGAGATTTGGACAGGAACATCTAAATCAATATCAGCCATTGGTTTGCTACTATGGCTTAATCCACAAGTAAATAATTGAAAACCTTTGGTGTGAAACGAAATGAGCAAATGTAATATCAGCGTCACTCTCGTTCGTTTATTGCCTTTGATTCGACAACACACAACAAAAATCAATCACAATAATTTAATGATCAGGGTGTCTATTTCATTTTTTTCATAATCCTAAATTAATACTTCATCTGTTTCTAAATAATGTATATTTTAAAATTTTACACATATTAAAAAATTAATATTTAACTATCAATTTATTAACTTTTTAAAATATAACAATTTTCTGTAAATCATAACCAATAACAATTAAATAAATCTAAAATTGTTAATATTTTTAAAAAGTTTAAATTTATTATTAAAATTACAAAGAAAATTTAAACATTAATCTTTTAAAAACAATTAAAAATGTTAGAACATGTATTATTTAAAAATAGTTAAAGTATTTTATTTTAAAAGACAGTGAATTAAACATTTTTGAAAAAGGACGTTGGACCATATCTGTATCCAAACCTCATGTTCATGTCTTCCTCAGAATAATGTCTAGTTGGTCCTACCACTCACTCGACCACAATCTTTTTCACGTTCCTAATTGTTTTGATGAATTAATTAATGTTCATTATCCAGATACTGATATTTACACTGATAGGTGTTTCTAATTTTATTTTATTTCAGAACAATTTATATTTTTATACTTGAGAAAAAAATAGTTGTACAAAAGCCAGTTGTACATGCCATATTGTCATGCGTATCTATTTTTTAATTTTGATATATAGTACATTTAAATTTTATTTTTACAACTGGGAATATTCCAAAAACTTTCTAAATCTAAAAATTAATTTTATTATGTCTTATCTTCTGATATGCGTTTAAATATATTTAAAGCCCAGCTATGTGGTTAATGCTACTCGAACCCGAAGCTCAAATTCTAGTTGGAGTTCTTTTACTATTAGTTCAAGGCGACTTGGTTAGTATATTTTAGTTGTGTTCTCTCTAAAATAACATATTTTTGCTAGTCTTTACATGAAATGATATTTGTCGGAATAAAATGATACTATCATGGGTCGGATATTCATAAGTTATTGCCTAAAAAAGTAAGAAACAAAATAGTTATAAACTTTGATATATATTTTTATATACATTCAACCACTACCAAACTATGTATACTTTAATATTTAAAATGCAACAACACTATATATGTTCTGTTTCATCGTACGGAACGTGATTAAGAACTTAATTATTTTATAATTACTGATTTTAGTTACCTATAGACTACCCTTAAAGCTTATTAAGGTCACTCTCCTTCACAAAGAGTCCGTGGAACCCGTACGGAACCCTTCGCGGCAACCTCACGGCGGCTACGATCTCAAGCTCCGGCGACTTCGCGTCCATCACGAGAAACTTCGACTCTCCAGCCCCCTCATCGTGAACATACGTCACCACGTAACCGTCATCCTCCTCCGCCTCGGGGTTACCAGGATCCCTAGCCACGAAAAACGGTTCTCCGCCGTAACAACCTGGACCGTACATTCTCCGCGCCACCGTGCAGTCGTCCCTGTCTCCTTTAGTCACGTCGAGCTTCACCACCCCGGAGATCTTCGGCATCGGATCGCCGATCGCCGCGTAGACATACCGGCTCCGTCTCCCGACGAACGCCGGATTGATCACGGCGAAATCGAGGTTCCTGGCGGAGATCGGGTGACGTGTCACGATCCCTGTGACGAGATCGATCCTCACCTTCTCCACCAAGGCGTGAACGAGCTCCATCCTCTCTAAGGTATGCTCGATGGACATGATGTTCGGAGCGATCAAAACGACGGCGTTTCCGTCGTCTTCATCCCAAGCGTTGATGGCGTGGATGATGTTGAATCCTGGAACCTCGAACCATCTCATCTCCGATTCGTCTTCGGCGTAACGCGGAATCACTCCGAGCCGCGGCGTTTTACCGTTATCGGCGCCGACCGGAGAACCGCCTCCGAGCATCGAGTCCATCCTCATCTTAATCTGAATCTCCGAGAAGATCGCGTGACGCTTCGTGATCGCGAAGTCGTGGAGAAACGACGGTGACGTCATGGAGAAAACCGGGACGTCTCTTTGCTTCCTCCCGGTTGAATCGAACCGGAAAAATGTTAAAAACGGTGGAACCGGACCGTACCGGAAAGCGAAGGTCTCTCCGGTTTCGGGATCGATTTTTGGATGAGCTGTCATGCTCATCGCTAACTTCCCGTCGAAATCGTGCCGTCCGATCGTCACGATATCTCCACTCTCCGTTAATCGTACGGCGTAGGGTAGATCAGATTCTCCTAACGCGAAGAGACGGTTACAGAAGAAAGCGAGACTCGTGTTCGCTAAACCAATGCCGTTAATCGGGTTATACTGTCCAGCTAAAACCCTAAACGCCGTTAAAGCTCCACGTGCCATTGACGCCGGTACGCCGTTAAATCCGGAAAACACGTTAGGGATAACCGGAGTCCCGGTTTGTTTCTCAACGTTGTATTTGTAAGTCTTCACGTATCTGCTGCAGAGCGTGGCTTTACCGTCACGGATGCGAATCGCGTGAAGCATACCGTCACCGTCAAACAGGTGGTAGGGACCACGTGGGAGGAACTGTGGGTTCGGGCCGTTACGGATGTAAGCGCCGTCAAGAGACGGCGGAAGAGAGCCGTGGATGATCTCACACTCCGTGGGAGGAAGCTCGTCGAGGACAGGAGCGAAGTTGTCTGAGAGGACGTGTTTTGGATCTACCGAGGGGCGTGACGGTGGGTCGATAAACGTGTTGATGAGTTCTTCGACGGTGGAGAAGAGAGCCGTTGCGAGAGAGGTTTCTGGTCGGTGTCTCGCCGGAGATGTGTGGTTGGTTTGAGTGTAGAGTTTCTTAGGTTTGGTCGGAGGAATGTCATTGTTTTGGCTAGGGTTACTGATGGGAGGTCGTTCTTCGATGACGGCGGAGTTGATACGGAAGAGACGACGAGAGGAAGATGGGCGGCGAAGAAGAAGAGGAGAGGATGAAGGAGAGAATGTGGAGATGAAGGAAGAGGAAGAAACAGAGTCCATTGCTCTCTGCTTTGTGTTTTACTTACTTTACCTCCACGTTGAAGCCTGTGAAGAAAGATGAGTGTGAGTGTGGGGCTATATAATAGTAACAATTATGAAATGAAAAGAATATATCGATAATTATCTTTTCTGAATATTAGATTTTTTTATATTTTATGTGAAGTATTATCCGTTGGTTTGTTGGTTAGTTATGTGAAGTTCTAATAATTTTTCTTTTTTTGTGAAGTTCTAATCTACAAATAGTAATTTGTCTACACTCTCGTTTTCATCTATACAGTGATATACTTATTAAAATCAAATATTCTGAATAAAAAAATATTTTTATTGAATTATAAAATTATAAACCCAATAACACAATAAAAGTTTTTTTGACTATAGCTTTAAATTATTTTCTTAAAGAAAGGTTGGTAGATTAAGTTGGTTGTAGAAATAAAATACTTCATCCGTCTCATATTAAGTGTCATTGTAAAAAAAAATTTTGTTACAAAATAAGTGTCGTTTTCGAGTTACAATATAAAATTTATTAATTTCATAATATAATTTATTTTTCTATTGGTTGAAATATAGTTAGATGTATAGATAATTGTGTTTTTATAGAAAATAAGCAAAATTAATTATTTTTTAAAAACATTTAATATGAAATAAAATGAATAATTTATAGGAAACTAAATTTTAACAATTATATAAATATAAATTTCACTGACACCGAAAAAGTTCTCTTATAACGTGGATACTCTAATAGTATTTTATTAGATCTTTTTTTCTGGTAATCTACATATTTGATAGTTGGTTTTTCAAAGTATTAGCTAAGATATCTTTTAAAAGATATTATCTTTTTTGTTTAAGACAATTTTAAAAAGTTTGTCGAATTAAAAGTTCAAGAATGGTGTTATTGCACATAGGCATGGACAAAATATCCATAAATTTGATTCAGTTTAATATTTATTTTGATCTAAATTAAAAATTAGATTTCTGTAATTATACGGAACCAATCAAAGTTAATATGGAATATCCATAAAAATTAAAGAATAACACAAATACTCATATTTTAGAAAACTTTTATTATATATATATATATATATATATATCAAAACGAGTAACTATCTCAAATAGACTTTTTAAGTTTTTGTCACTAAAATAGTTTTAGAAAAATAACCGAAATAATTTTTTTTTAATTTTGAATCTTATCTCCAAAATTCAACCTCGTAACTCTAAATTTTAAATTTAGATGAGTTAACCTAGTGGATATAAATTTATATTTACACTCTTTAAACAATTTAGTCATTTTCTCCTTAAAATCTATCTTTGTGATAAATACTTTTTAGGTCTATCCTATATTTTTATACAAAAACTTTATTATTGAATTGACTATTTAGTTATCGGAGTTTTAAAGATAAATGATTTTTATTTTTAAAATAAAATATTATTATTTTATACTATATTTTATTTTATATTTAATTTTAATTTTGATATTATTTGGAGGGATAAAACGAATATCCGATCAAAAATATAGTACAATTTTTCATATATTCGGACAAGAGTATCCGGATGGCTACAGATCAAATCAGATCAAAATAAAATAAATTGGATCACAAATATCTCTGAAACTCGAATATTTGATCCATGCCCACCCTCTAAACATTGTTTTATAATGATATTAATGGTCTGTTGAATATATGCACGTAGTTTTTGACTGAGAAAAGATGAAAACTAGCTCGATAATGCATAAGAGCGATTGATACTCGAAATTTTAGCACCTACAAACGAGGAAACTAAGAGCATGATTATTGCAGTTTTTTAGGTGGGTTTCTTAAGGCGTAGGATCCATGAATAGTGTAAAAATCGGTTACAAAAACTATAAATTAAAAACCGGTTTTTAAAGGTTTCTTACACTGTTCACGGGTCCCACTGACACGTGGCGACTCGCGATTGGTTCACTTTAAAGAAAATTAAAAAAAAAGAAAAAAAACAAGAAACCCAAGTGGGTTTCTTGGGTTAATGATGCCCTAAGACATGTTGAATAGAAAGACAATATTAATACCACCAAAGATTGTGATTGTGTGTTAGGATACAAAAACTACTCACGCCAAACTATTGTGTCGCGTTGTATATATAAAAGAAGGAATGAAAGTTGTAGTCCATAGATACGGTCACTTTGGTCGGGGTACAAAAAAGATTAGAATTTGTGAAGGAATGGATTAGTTAGAGAGCATAATATTATCCATCAAAGTTGGAAGAGAGAATGACAGGTAATGGTAAAATCTCTTGTATAGTTGGTTTTCTATGAATGTAATTAAGATCATTGATTCATGTACAATTCGTTCAGTCTTATGTTATTCCTACGTTCTAAGTCGTGTTCGTTGATTAAAAATTCTTAAGAATCATAAACCAATAGTATTTTTGTTAGATTTTTTTTTCTTTCTCGTAACCTACACATTTGACAGTTTGTCTTTCAAGAATTAGTTTTTTTTTTTCTTTGGACTAAATTTTTTAAAGTATTAGCTAAAATATTACTTTAACAAGAAGCCGCCGCTATCACCGTTTCTTAACGCCATCGTTGCCCCTAGGCGTTGGCGTCTATCCTTTGCTCATCATTCTCGCTCTATGATTCTTGTCCCCTCTGTTTCCATTGGTTTTTCAAGTATCTAGTTCCTTATCCTCGCTGGGGCAGTTGCTTCGATTCACGCCGGAGCTTCTCTTAGGGCATATTTATTGTAGGGTTCTTAGGTAGGGTTTTAATTTTTGTTAAATGTCGGTTTTTAGTTTTTAACTAAGAAAAACTAAGAATCGGTTCTTAAATAAGAGTTTTAAGAGTTGGTTCTTAACCGTAAAGTAAAAAAAAAACGAAAAAAAAAAATCAAAAGTTAAGAACCCCACCTAAGAACCCTGCATTGAACATAGCCTCAAGAGACTGCTTGTCATAAATGATACTGGACGTTGTTGAATAAGTTTGTCGAAGTAATTAAGAGTTCAAGAACGGTGTTATTGGACATTGTTTTACAGTGATATTAATGATCAACAGTTCATGAAATAGAGTTCACAAAATCATAATCTCCAGCAAACTAAATCTTTCGTATTAAGAAAAGACGAAAACTAGCTCGATTATGCACAAGAGAGGTATTTAATAAGTTTGTGAACTCTATTTGTAAATGTGGAAATTAAACCATTTTGGATAGAAAGACAACATTTAATACCACCAAAGATAGTAAATGTGTGTAGGATACAAAAACTACTCACACCAAACTATTGTGTCGCGTTGTATAAAAGGAGGAATCAAACTTGGAGTCCATAGGACCATAGATTCGGTGTCACTTTGGTCGGGGTACAAAAAAGAAAAGATTAGAAGAAGGAATTTGATTAGTTAGACAGCATATAATCATCAATGACAATGGACAGGTAATGGTACAAGTGTTGCATACATGGAAGTTAATATTGATTGACACTCTTTGGTTTTCTATGCATGTAAGATCATTGATGCATGCACGATTCACATCAGTTGTGTGTTATGCCTACGTTCTAGATACGTGTTCGTTTCCCAAACTAATATACGTGTATACTCTTTTATTTTCCTTTTTCTTCAAAACTAATTCATGAACAAACTTTTGTGTGTGCAAACTTACACATCAAAACCAACTCTTACGCGGTTTAATTTAAACGATTTTCTTGTTTTTTTCTTTGACATAGAACGATTATTTAGGAAAATATTACCATTATTTTGTACAAATAATTCATTCACTCCTAAGTCGTAGATTGAGTGCACTTTTTCTTTATAAAAAGTAGATTGTGTGTCGATAAAATTTTGGGTTTGCTTACAAGAAAAAGAAGGAATAATTCTGTGGGTCCCACCTAATAAAGTTTGTATTCACTAAACTCTGAAGAAACGCATGAATTTCTGAATCATCATGCAATGTTGTAAGTGATCACTTTCTTAAATCTGCTTTAGTTTGCAGTTGTATGTGTCTCTCTGTTAATGCACTAAGACCACCTCCATTAAGGAGTTTTTTAGGGAGTTTTTAATCCGAAAAAATGGTGGATCTTATCACTTTTCCTAAGAATTCGGTTTTGAAAATTTTTAATTAAGAACCGGTTCTGACACTATTTCGTGGGTTCCATTGACAGGTGACGGTCTATGATTGGTTCGTTTTTAATTTTTTTTTAAATCATACAAAAAAAAAGTAAGAATCTCTTAGAGATTTTTACCGATGGACATGTTCTAATACGCTTAATAGCAACACCAATATAATGAAGTTTCAAGAGTGGGGAGGAGGGGGGGGGGTTGACATGGATATGATCGGCACAACCATATAAAGAACTATTATATACATCTTGCATAGTTGCTAAGTTTGCAAAAAAAAAAAATTATTTGACTTCCAAAATGTTTATGGTCCTGTGAATATCAGATCTGATCCCAGCATGAATAATCGTGTATATAATTTTGTATTGTATGCGTTACTTTTTTTCAAGTTTCCGAAGATTAGCTCCTTTTTTCTATTTTCTAATATATATATATATGACGGTTACTATGTTTTTCTTCTTATACCTACATGCTACAAATGTCTGAAACAAATAATGCATGGACATGATTTCCTTTTAATGTTTGTAAGCTTTTTTTTGGCTTGTTGAATATTCCAAGTTAAATCACCTTACTGTAATTTTTTAATCGTTTATGGCTAATAGATTTTCCATGTCTAGTCACTCGGTCTATAAATTTCATTCCGTGCGACAGGAGATGAGTTAATTTTTCCAAAACTCAAAATCATATTTATTGACCCTGCAATCACCACATGACTGATTTCCGTACTTTGACCTCACTCATACGGTATCGTGAATCACTTCCGGATAGGTCATTTATCATTTCACTACTCTAGCATAAGCACGCTTAACTCTAGAATTATAAACGGATGTGTGACAAAAAAAGTAAGTGCACTTTAGTGGAATAGAAAATCAAATCAATTCTTTTAAGTTTTCTTACATATATCAAAAATCAGAATATTACACTTATGTTAACCATTCATAATTCATACTACCTTGCACTTTGTCCTGCCTGTAAACTAGAACGTTTTCTTGTTTGTATGGAGCAAAGCATGTAATATATATGCAAATGCTAATATTGCGGCTGTTCCTTACTGACCCATCAAAGACATTGTGGTGTTTTCTTGGTTGCCTTGCGTTCATGGATGTCTGGTCTGGTTTTACTACACAGTTGAAGATATCATATACACAAATTACAACTGAGTTTGTAACATTTTTACTGTATACTCAAGGTAGCAGAATCTTTTTCAGAAAACAGAATTAATAATACTGACATAAATTCATCAAAGTTCTATATTTTAAACCAAATGGTGGTAGTGTAATGGTACAAAAGAAAACTGGGGCAAAACTATATTGATCCTGAATTCCAATCCTACCATGAAACAAGTTGTTATTGTTTGTCTGGAATCATGTGGTTGAATGGTAAAGATTCAAACTTTGGATGTTAATTAACACATTTCAAATTTGTTCTAGCGAAATTAAGTTACATTGTTTCTGAGCACTTACACAAAGTATGGATCTTTGTTTTAAGCCCATTTGCATACGTAGATATAAGGTCTATTTGTATACTGCACATTACTCACATTTACAAAATAAAAAAATCTTTTTTCTTTTTATTGAGCTCCCTTGTTTCCTTCGCTTTCTACAACCCTTCAAGAAAAGCATGAAATTCTCGCAATAATCCAATGTAACTGATCCTTTTTCTAAATCTCCGCTTTAACTGCAAGATTTATCCTCACGCAAACATATACCTCCTTTCACTCAAACAAGATAAGGAATAATGAATGAATGGCTCCATTAAAATGTGCACATGCTATATGCATTTTCTTATATTTTCCAAGATGAGCATTTTTGAAAAATTGTATATGCCGGTTACTGTGTGTGTTTTCTTCGTATCCTACACTGTTACATAAAAGCATTTTATTTCTTACATTTCTTCTTGTCCGTTAATAGGGATCTAGACCATCAATAGTTTCAAGAGGGGTGTACTGATGTTAGCTTACTATGACTTAGCCTATTATGTGAAACAAAATCCCCAGTATGTATGTAGCGAGATCTCAGACATGCATCTATAGTATAGTTGTTATTTAGACAAACGTAGGCCTAATTGCAAAAAAATGTTTGGAATTGCAAATTTGTTACACTTACAAACAAATGTGTGGAACGTGGGCGGCAACCCGGCAACTACATCATAGCAGTATCTTCAATC
This sequence comes from Moricandia arvensis, assembly GCA_905132765.1. Classification (NCBI taxonomy): domain Eukaryota; kingdom Viridiplantae; phylum Streptophyta; class Magnoliopsida; order Brassicales; family Brassicaceae; genus Moricandia; species Moricandia arvensis. Next base: position 107,006 of record CAJHQP010000636.1, on the reverse strand, counting down.
CAACTTATAATTTCTCTATATTTTCTTAAAAAGTTCTCTATATTTTGACCCAAATTTTTTTTTCTGTATTTTCTTAAAAACCAGAAAAGAACCAATTAGGTGTTTAAAATCCAATATATATATATATATAACATAAATTATATATAATAGTCTAAAAATGTCAAAATAACCGACAGCCTTGTTAGGACCGGACGGGTTTAGAATATATACTTAAATTTCTTTTTGATTGAACCGGATCTCAAATATTGGATTGATATCCCTAGACTGTTTACTGGTGTCATATTATAAGCTCAAGGCTATGCTTTTTTTTTCCATGGGGGAATCAATTATTACTCAGATCAGAAGACAATAAGAGTTACACACAACAACAGTTACATGTCTCCCACAAGAGGGTTCTTCCAAACACCAACAGAGAAGAAGAGAAAGAGAGAGAAAAGAGTATTTACAAGTGGAGTATAGAGAGAAAGAGAGTTTTCAACGAACGGCCAAGCGATCAGAGCCAAAGGGAGACTTCAATGAAGACAATAGATGAAGTTTCTCAACAAAAAGCGTCAACACTTTTGCTTCTTCTTCGTCAAATGCAAAGGCTATACATATGCTCAGCTCTTGGATCGCCTCTCTAGATTGCCTGTTCAAGAATTTTAACCATTCAAGAACTTTTTATTTCATCAAAACTAAACCGACCAATACCAAGGTAGGTCTATTGACTTAGAAAAGGTGTTTCTGTTTTGTTTTGTTTTGTTTATTACCTGACGTAGTAGTGCATCATACCAAGGTCTCTTCGAAGTCGCCAGTTAAGAGGTTCCAAAATCAACAGCCTTTCAGCAGCCGCAATAGCCAACCTTCCATCACCATAAAACCTTACGTTAGATTAATCAAAGCAACTTCCCTTCTTAAACTGCATATTAGCCTGTAGGAGATGTTTTTTAGTACCTAAGATCTTGAGGACGCAACAATGGAAAATTAGAAACACTGATGTTGTTAAGTTGACTAAGAGGAGAAGTTAGCATTAGTCCAGGTGATGGCTTCGAAGCACGTCTCCAGTGAACCCTCTAAATAAAACAAACCAAAAAGCAATAGAACACAACCAGTATCAGTCTGAAACATTAAAGAATGTGTAGTTTAGTTTAGGACTTACAATCAAATTGGCGAGAGCAATCCCTATAATGTCTCTGTTTGTAGCAACATCAAGGTCTAGAAGTGACTTTCCGGTTAAATCTGAGGCCATTGATCCAGGATCATCAACGCACCTTCCATTGATAATAGCAAACAAGCTCTGTCCTGAAGTTTCTTTAAAGAGTTCTTCAGGATTCTCTGTCTTTGGCCAAATCAAAAACTCTTCCCCAACTCGAGCTCCCACAATAGGCAAACCGAGACGCTGACAAACTTCAATGTATATTACGCTTAACAAGAATGCTGCACATGGAAAGATAACAAAACCCATTTGAGATTCGGGTCTAAAGTCAAGAAAGCCTAAAGGAGAAACTTTTTGTTACCAGTGCCGCATCTACAGTTAAGTACAGAGTGAAGGTAGGAGTATTTGGGGTCTAAAGTCAAGCATTTTGATGTCCTCTCGAAGCCTCTCGTATCGAAAAGAACTGTGTTAACAGCTTCAAGAAGTTGAACCGAGTGGCAGCCGATGTCTCGTGAGACTAGTTCTGCCTCTACCTCTTTGGAAATTGCATCTAGTTCACTCAGCCATTCGGATATACTCTTTCCATCTAACTGCAATAGCTCCTCAGAGTCTGTCTTACTGGAATAAGATTGATCTTGGACAGTGTCCAGCTCCTTGGAATCAGAATCAGATTGGCCTTGGACAGTTTCCTTCTCTCTCACGAAAGACTGAGCATCCATCTCCCGGTTAAAAGCCAAGAAGGCTTCATCTTCAGCAGCAATGTACAAGAGAACCTGTGATTCCATTCCATAAGCAGATGAGTAAAAAGCTTCTCAAGGGTATGACACAAATAGAAACTTCACCCAAAAGTGTCTGCTTTAACAAAAGCAACTCTATAAAACAGAGTCAGTCAACAAAGCCATACCAAACTCAAGTCATGTTCAATAATGGTCTCAAGCAAGCAAGATGATGCAAGAGACAGGGAATATACCTTAAGAATAGTAAGTTCTTATATACCTTTGCAATCGAAATATCAGAGTCTTTCGAATGTGTAGAGATCTCTCGAGCAAAGATCTGGCGAAAGGGCTTAGTGACCTGTTAATGGAAGTAAGCCAAGAAACAGCAACATGAGTAAAACCTTATCAAAATGCCAAAAACAGCAATCATCTTAACTTAAAACTGTCTTGATTCAAAGAAGAATCATTATGGGTCTTGGAAACTGAACCTCTTTGTAAGTTTTGGGTCTTGGTGAGTCTTTATTAAGAGGATAAGCAGAGGCTGAGGCAGTTGTAATCAGTCTCCTCGCTGGATTCATCTTCTTTTGAATCCTAGAAGAACAAGGACGAGGTTGATCATGATCATACCAGAAGAAAGTAAACAACATAAACCCAAGTATCCTAATAGTGGATCTTCTACCCAAAAAAAAAAAGACTCTAACTTTCAATCATATAAGTGAAAGAGATTAGTAGATGGATCACCTGAGAGTAATAGGATGACCAGCAAATCTGGAAAGTGGTGAAGAAACCATAGTCATAGCAGCTGAGGCACACAACATTCTCTCTTCTTATTTTTTTGGTATAAAGATTTGAAATTTAGATGGGAGATCATAAGCATCGAAGAGAAAAAGAAGGTTTGGGAATAGAAGAATAGAAATTGATGGCTATGGCGTCTGGATAGTCACTTCCAGCTACAGAGTAATCGGAGAATCTAGAGGGAGAAAAGCAATTACACATGTACAATCGAGATTTACCCAGTTCCATAGCAAGCAATGAGAGAAAAGCAAACAACAATGGAAGAGAAATAAAAAGAAGGATCCTTTAGAGGAAGAAGAGAGTTATGGAGAAAACAGAGGAAGAGGAAGGTTGGAGCATTGTGGAAGGAGAGAAAGTTGTTAGATCTCTGTCTGAGTTTATCTCTTTCTCCTTCTTCTATGGTGTGGACTTGACTTGATAAATGGTGTGGATTTGGTAAGAGAGAAAGAGAGAGGGGTTTTAAAAGGGGAGAGAGACACTGTGTTTTTTGCAGAGCAAAAAAAAATATATATATATATTTAAATGTGGAAATGGCCTTTTTGTTTTCCTTTTATTATCTTCCAACAAAACAAAATTGTTTTGCTTATAAAATCTAATTCTATTGCCAAAAGTTATATATTATTAATCTGCCTTATATATTTTGTTTTTAGATAATATAATAAAAAGCTCCTAACTTTTATCTTCTTTTACCAGAATTTAAAACTTTGATTGGTTACTGTTTGATGAACTGAAAAAATGAACTTTTATTTGAAGGATTATATGGATATAAAATTTAAAAAAACTTAGTTAGTTTGTTACTTATCAAACTGTAAATATAATATTTTCATAATTTTTTTAATAAATTAAGAACATGTGTTAATAATTTGACAAAATTTTAATTGGTATAAAAGTTGATAAATTCATTGTTATTTTTTCTTCAATTTAGTTGAAAACTAAGTTTATATTTATATATATAGTTTATTAAAACTGAAATATAAAATAAAAGCGAGAATCACGAGAATACGAATGATATGCATGAAACAACCTTCTATAGAAACATCCAAAAAACTTCACTATGAAAACATTTTGCAATATAATTTATTATATTATTATTATTATACTATTATTTGCAAAGTGATTTTTCGCAACGGAGCTCTCACATTAAAAGTTAGAGCAGTTAATATCGTTTATACCCTTAATAAATAAAATATTAAATTATTCAAATATAAAAACGAATTTTAATTATTTTTATTAGATAAATAATTAATATTAAATAATAAAAATTATCAAATCTAAAAATTATTTAAAATAAAAAGATTATTGTGATATATATATATATATTTATATATTTATTGTGTTGTTATCCAAAAATAAATCTTATAATAAAAAATTAAAATTATAAAAAAACAGAAAACGGAAAACACATAACTAAAATTAAAAAAATATTTAAAATAAAAATATGATTCTGATATATATATTATGTTGTTATCCAAAAAATATCTTTTAATAAAAAGTTAAAATTAAAAAACAGAAAACGGTAAACAGTAAACGCATAACTAAATATTAATCAAGTAAAATTATTAATTTTATATAACTGAGGAATTCTAAGATTGAGTTATTAATAATGAATATATTATACATAAGAATTTTCACATTAAAAAAATCAATTGAAAATATAAATAATAATTTCTCTTTATAGTTTTTAAATTAGTAATATATATTGATAAATAATTTTATAAATGTTTATGTCCGCATGTGCGGGCAACCCACCTAGTTTATCAATATTACCATTGATTTGATAGAAAATATTTAACGTACATGAAAATAGGGAGAATTTCAAGTTTATCACTTTTGTTGTGCCACTTTTCATTTTTACTTTCGTTAAACAGATATTTTCATAAATGTCATTTTTAATAAGTAATTTTTTTAAAAATTAATTAGTATCCTAAATTTTACATTCATAAATCCTAACCTAACTCTCTAAACCTATTCATAAATCCTAACCTAACCCCTCAACTCTAAACCTTAAATATTAGATTAATTAACCTAAGGATTATAAATGTGTGTTTTCCTCTTAAAAATAAATATGAAAATGAAAAATAATACAAAAAAGTGGTATTTTGATAAATTTTCATGAAAATAAACCAATTCAATGATTTTAACATTATTTGGAGATATGTGTTTCGATTTTTTGAATTAGAGAGAAATAGGTTTAATATTTCTAACATATAAAATTAAGATATTGGAAAATTGTATATATTTATTATTATATAATATTTACACCGTGAAAATATGTCATTTACCTTTGCATTAAGCCATTAACAATACAAATGGCTATATTATTTCTGCCACTACACGTCACTTATTTTTGTCCTTTTAGAACCAATTATTGAAAATATTTAAGTTAAGTCCGGTATATTTCTTAGATTCCTCAACAAATGAACCTACATATGCAATTTTTAAATCATTTCCAGCTAAACCTACAAGATGATTAGTGTACTTAATACTATGTACTAAATATAAGATAATGTTAACTAGGTCGATAACTTTTAGGTACGTCTGAACCGATACATTGGTATCGGCAGTGTTTCTACTTTTATAATGAATTTAATCCTCAGAACATTAGCATATATTCTCGCAGATCCGATATACAGAAAGCCCGATATGTTGCCGCTTGTCTATATTTTAAGAGTTGTATAGAATATATTTGTATATTCTGCAAGTGGTATACTTTAATGGTTCGACGAATCTAATGAAAATTAGAGTCCATATAATATGTTGCTTCTTTATTTTCAGTTCTTTTTTTTTGGAATTTAATGCAAGTCGTGAGTGGATGAGATCCTCATCCACAACAGTTGGTAGGTATATGTTATATACGTAAGTATCTAATTGCGACAAGTTGAGTTTATATATAAGAAAAGAATTTAACGTAACACAAACAAACCGCGTGACTAATCCACATATAATTCATTATGAATAATTTGATTTTCTCATACCCAAGCCATTCTATATAGTAAAGTGACATTGACTTGCGTTTTTACAATGGTATATTAATATTACTATTGAGGTGCGACGTTTAATATCATCGAAGTATGAACTTGAAAGGGGTGCTTATTCAATTGTACCCCACATGTGACGATTGCTGATTGACAATAGTACTAATGATTTGTATAGATATATTTTTGTCAAAATGTTCAATTTTTTATATACATTATATATATAGTGGAATAATGTAGGGCTCCGTATCTGTATGGAAATGGATACAAACAATATCCCAAACTCAATTATCCATATCATTTTTCTAGTATATGATTTTTATTTCACCTTTGATTGAGAAAAAATACAATTATATTAAATGGTCCTAATTAGAAGGATGACACGTATGCATGACGGTGATGAACACAATTGCTGCTTCTAATTTTGATATTTTATAATAAAATGATTCTCAAATTTATAATTTCGGGGACAAAAATATTTAAATAAAAAAACGTCGAACAGAATAAACAAAAGAACTCTGTAGTTTAAGGGTAGTGGGAATACTTTATCAGATTATAAGTTGATTAGATGAAAAAACTGCTTGAAATTTTATTTATAATATCATGGATAACTCATATGATATCACCATATAGCTTCAATTATATGCAACTTGCATTAATGATAATATTGTATAACTTGGAACAACTAAAGATCATATAGGATCAGAAGTTTGGAAATGGTGTAATAGCGATGAATTTAGGAACCTTCCGATGCAAATTGGACCTATGTTGGTCCCTTTTTCCAAAGTTGGCGATCATATTACTTTATCATATGCGGCCTAATCTTTTTGTCCCCATCAATATATTGTATTTTCCTTTTTTTTTTGTAATTTTATTTACAATTTGATTTTGTTTTTACAAATAGAAGTACATCGAATCGGTAAAATATTTGCTTCATGGACATCATTCTCGATATGTGATTGACCAAAAACATCAACGGTTTCACATTAGGTATGACTTATGAGTTTCTTGATGTTGCAATCTTTGTTGCACTCTTTTGTAGATTGTAAAGGCAAATTTATAAACCCTTATCACGATTCAAATTGAATTGTATATTCTTTTCAGCATTTAGTTGTATTTGTGTTGTGTCAACCATTATTTATGCCAATATATTGGTACAAACCATAAACTATATATCTTTCTCTATTAAAACTGTTTATATTTATAAAAGTTATAGATCGTGTATAAATGAGTAGCATATGAATGTTTTCACAATTTATTGAAAGAGCGAGGTGTCATACCGGATATTGATAGGCTTCGATATTCGGATATTCATTCAGATTCAAATTAAATATTATGAATTTTTGTGTATATTGATATATGGGTCTAAAAACTGTTCGGATATTTTACATATCGGGCCAAGTTTGAATATTTTTAGTTCGGATTCAGTTATTTTGAATCGAGTTCAGGTATTTTAATCAACTTAATTGAATTTTAATTTTTTAATAAGTTGAAAGATTAATAGATTTGGATTTTTTTCTTTGAAAATAGACATTAAGTTAGTTGTTGTTTTGAAAATTTGAATGCAATTTTTATTAATACATGAAACAAGAATTTTGGCATGTATTTTAAGTGAATAACAAATTACTTTATCCATAACTATAGGTATATTATATAACTTTGAGCCATATGATACTAATTAAACATTTTGAATAATATAAGAGAAGTAAACTAGAAATATAAGGTTAAATATACATATTTTTGGTTATTTTCGGATATCCATTCGGGTTTAAGTATTACATGTTTGGGTTCAGATATCCAATTGTTCCTTAATTATTATCTATTCGAGTATTTTGTTATTTCAGTTCAAATTTCAGTTCAAATTTTTCGGGTCAGTTTTGGATTCAGATTCGGGTATGGGATAAAATGTCATAAAATAACTTTCTATTCTTTTCCGTTTATTCTTATTAAACTTAGGTGACCATTTTCTGCTGTTGTTACTACCACTTATACCGAGATACGTAACCGGGAATTGTAACGCTGAAGAATGAGACAATTCTATAAAATGGGCTTAGTTTGGGCTAAGTTCAAAATCCACGCGATTAGACCCGGTCCGTTCGGATTTCACCCGAACCGCAATAGTATACTCCCACTGGTACGAATCGAAGAGCTGAAGAGAGAAACGGAGAAGAAGAAGATGGCAGGCGGAAGCGGCGCCGGAACGTCAGGAGCAGCATCGGCGGATCTTCACTCTGCGGCGAGATCTGGTGATTTAGCGGCAGTTCAATTAATCATCAGCTCTAATCCTCTGGCCGTCAATTCTAGGGATAAACATTCTCGAACTCCGTATCCTTTTCCTTCTCGCAAAGTCACTCGTCTTCGATTTTATCATGGTTGATCATGGAATTTATCTTCTCCGAGATGTATTTGCTGATTGTTCTTTACTATGGCTTTAGTTAGAGCTTATCTCGAGATTCTTGCTTGTTGAAACGTTGCCTTCATGTATGCTTCATTGATTGTGCTGTGTATAGCGTGTTTTTGAATCTCTCGAGGCTTGCTTTGAGCTATTTTGTTCGTAGATTATAGCTAAGAGAAAGGATATATAGCCTTACTTAGGGCTCATCTCGAGCTTCTTGGTTGTGCCATAGGTCACTGCAGTTGTTCTCCGTTTAGATGTTGTATGTAGCGGCCTTCATGCTTGATTTGGTTGTTCATAGATTGTAGCTATGAGCAAGGTTATATTCGTTCTACTGTATATGTTTCTTTGTCCTTGACATGGTGATCTCTCGTGGAGGAACAGACTACACTTAGCAGCATGGGCAGGTCACAACGAGGTCGTGAGCTACTTATGCAAGAACAAAGCCGATGCTGGTGCTGCTGCAGTTGATGATATGGGTGCAATCCACTTTGCTTCCCAAAAGGGACACTTGGAAGTTGTCAGAACTCTACTATCCGTCGGGGTTTCTGTGAAATCCATCACGCGCAAGGGACTTACACCTCTTCACTACGCTGCTCAAGGTTCTCACTTGGACCTCGTCAAGTACTTGGTTAAGAAAGGAGCCAATGTCAGAGCCACAACTAAGGCTGGGAAGAATCCAGCTGATGTTGCTGGTAACCCTGAAACCCAAAACTTCCTTGAGGAATGCGAAGAGCAGGCGAGGAAAGATAAGTTGAAGAACAGTCAGAAAAAGACAGAGGAAGTGAAGCCAGAGAGTTGTAATGTTGAAGGAGGTGATAAGGATTTGAAAAGGAAGGATTGTGAAGATGCGAAGGAGGAGGAGGAGGAGAAAGAAGAAGCTTCTTCGAAAGCAAAGAAGCCAAAAGTTGTTCTTCGTCATCTTCAGGAGGAGACTGATGACACAGAAGCTGATCAAGAAGAAGAAACTGAGGAACCAAACAATGGTACTTCAACTTGAAAAGAGTTGTAACATCCATTACATGATATAATCCAGAGATTTCGCCAAAACTTTAGTTTGGTTCTGTGATTCGTATAAGTTTGTAGAAGAATCCACCAGTTTCTTTTAGCTGTTTAATCAAAACAATCATCAAGATTCTTAAAGCTGTTCTCTGCATTCCTTACTATTTGCTATAAATTATTTTAATATTACATCACACAACTCTTTACATGTGTTTCTTCTAAGCCTTTGGAAAAAGAATTTTCAAGTACTGTGTAGCCATCCATCCGAGAATGTAGAAGTAAGCAATAACCAAGCACGAACGCTTCACTAGTACCTTGAGATTCACCTTACCAAGTTGGCTCTTAACCGAACAAGGGAACCAAGATTTTGCATTACTTAAGATCCGTACGATGAAGACAGTGATAATGGAAGTTGAGAAGCCAGATACAATGCCAGCGATCACATCATATCTCCAGTACTTTGGTCCTCCTTTTCCACCGAACCACGACTGTAATAACTTAGAGAACCTGGAAGCGATGACAATGCCAGGACGAGACAAGACTGAGAAACTGAAGAGACAACGAACAATTTTTTAATGTTGATTCTGACAAAACAAACACCTCACCATGCTACATAGTATCCTGTCTAAAGTGTGTATGTGCTTAGTGATGATGAAATGCATAAGATTGAAACTAATGAAAGAAAGCATATGAACTTACAAGACAGCGTATTGTTTAAAAATGTCGATGAAAGAAAGATCATCTGCTTGGCAACCGAAAAAGCCGTCCTGATAAAGCCTGATTTTTGGAATCCCTATTGTGTACCAACAATCGTAAGTCTCATTCACCTGGAGAAACAAAAGTAGATTCATAATAAGAAAAATCAACATAATATCTAGTTCTAAGAATCTTCTTGATGATTAAAAGAACCTGCCTTGAAGTTATCTTTGGTAAGCAAAGCAGCACCAAAGTTAGGTCTGCACTCAGGAGGAAGAGCTTGATTAGGTGCTTCTGAGAACGCTAGCCTTGTTTGACCCATTAAGTGATCTTTATATTCAACCTGTGGAATGTGAATGGCGCTTGCTTACTCATAACCAAATGACAGTCTTGGCTGATATCACAAAGTCACATGAAAGGTAAGGAAGAGACCTTGAAGACAGAAGCCCAATAGTAATCAAAGCGACATCTGAATTTATCTCTCTCAAAAGGGTAAAACACATGTTGTGCTTTGCTGTTCAAAAGTCCAATGCCACACACTTTGGAAGACCTAAGATCAACAGCTACATCACAAAAAGTAAGCAAGTAAGTAAGACACAACATCAGTTTCTATATCTTCTCATCCATAAAAGCTTTCTCTTTCTTTCAACACAAGACTCATCAACATGCAAGCCACTTCTTTCAATCACTTAATCAGAAAAGGTCAAAGCTTTAAGTAATTACAAACTTACAGCTGGAAACAATCTTGCAGCGGGAAGCAAGAGAGGCGGAGGAAGAAGAAGAAACCCACAACTCACCGAGTACAATCACTAATACTCCTAATAGAAACGAGAAGATGATGAAGATGATGATCGAGAAAACTATCACTGTACAGAATCGTAAAGCTAACAAAGAGAAACCCCTCTTTTGCTTCTTCGTCTCTTCTGATTCCATTTTAGCTTTTCTTACTCAGAACAAAGAAACTCAAGAATCAATTTTTTTTTTTACTGTGATCGTCGGTGGCCGGAGATCAAATCTTGAGGAGTTCCGGTTATCAGTTTTTTTTTTTTATTACCACTTTGACTGTCGTTGTAACGATGTGAGTGTTTTGTGTATGCAACTAAAACTTAAAATAAAGATATTTGTTTCGGACAGGGGTTGATCAAATGTGAATGATTTGAGATCAGATCAGAGATCTGCTGACTCAGCTGTACACTTGCCATGTGTTCCACAATATGTGGTCTGCTTTTCTATTTTGGGCCTGGTTATGGACCTAAGCCTGTATATAAACGGGTCTGTATATAAACGGGCCTGTATATAAACGGACCTGTATACAAAACGGGCCTGTATACAAAACGGGTCTGTACATAAACGGGCCTGTATATAAACGGGCCTGTATATTATCATAAATATTTCACCTCGAAGACTATCTGATCAGCCAACGTTCAGGCTACCGAGAGAATACATAGCTCACGCAAACCTTAGTAATTGCTGAAAGTGATAAAAACCGAATTTCATTACATAAACTACCTGATTTGTTCCAATTCGAAATAAATTTATAGAATACAAATGATAATAAATTAATTAAAAAATCCTGATTGATACACAAAAAAGTTGGAATTCATTTTTAGTGCTTCCCTTGCCATTTTGATAGACATCAAACATAGAAGAACAAAGCAGGTGAGTTATTAGATACTTCCTCTATTTCATAAAATTACATGTTTTAAAAAAATATTTTGTTTCAAAAAAATACATGTTCTGTATTTTTAATGTATATTTATCAAATAAAAATGATTAATTGTAAACTTCAAAAAACTTAATTGCACTTATTGAATGTTTATTGGTTAAAAATTATGGAAAAGAATTATCACAAAACTATGATAGATGTGTTTATTAATACGTGTGAGAAGTCTAAATATGTATTATATTGAAACAGAGTGAGAATGAATATAATTAATATTTGTATAACTTAAACTTTGAAATAAAACAATTGGTGTAAAGAAACCTAATCACACATGGGAAGATGATGGACAATTAACAAATTCCCACATGGGGGAAGGTGAGCTTCCACTATTTTCTAACTTAAAGACATTCAAAAAGTATTTGGTTCGAAAGTCACACTTCAATAACTTACTTACGCTATTTTCACTCGTTTGAGATCCGCCTACACGACCTTTTGTGATGACAATTATGAGTAATTAAACCTGTAAATCTATAAATGTATCAACAAATTAGAGATGATCATCATCTGCCATAAAAGCCGTGTCGGATCTGAAAATGTAATGACTATAAGCAACTAACAACAATTAAAGTCCATCAATCAGTTAAAGGTATACTGTATTTTACTTAAGAAAACGAAAATTCAAAGAATCTAACCACTCACCATTTTCATGCACAGCTACACTAATCACTAGACCAAGAAACCCAAATTTCTAGTGTTTTTTTCTCAAGGTTGGTTCTGCATAAAGTTATCAATATGTGATATTTTAGTTTGTGTTATATATTGAAAGGTTTAATATAAATGAATTTTTGTTATTTATGTCATTAAAATGTATTTAATTTTTCGTTACACATCACAAAAGAATTTCATAATTAAACGTAATTGAGTTGAAGTAGTGAAATTTAATGTGATGGCTGAAAATAATAAGACTAAAAGCAACTAATAAATAAAGAAGACTCATTAGTTAATACTCCTTCTGTTTCTTAAAAAGTGTCACTTTGAAATTTTTCACACAGATTAAGAAAGTTATTAGAATGCGTTATATTCTTATTAATTACACATATTCAACCAATAAGATTATTAGAAACTAAAATTATTTATAAAATCAATGCATTTGCAATTAATATTCAGCTCAAAATTGCATTGGAATTTTAAAGTGACACTTTTTGTGTAACAAGAAAAAAGTGTTAAGTGACACTTATTTAGAAACAGAGGGAGTAAAATATTTTTAAAATCTCTTCAAAAGAAAATGAAGATGACTACACTCAAACTATCCACCATGGAAAATGAACCCACTACGTTTACCACTCGACTACTTGAAAACCTTGGCAATTTGGCGGCTGAAATAAATGAAGGCCGGAAACCGAAACTTTCCATGCTTCTGCCCATGACCGCTTCTAAATAAAACTATGGATTATCTATCAAAAAAACAATTTGCTATATCTTACGAAGAAATGTTATATGGTAATTATAAAGTTAATAAATAAGATTAATGAACTTCCGACGTACAAGATAGAACCACAAGACGAATGAAAGGAAGATCTATTAGCAGTAGACGACCGAGACATCACACATCATTTCATGGATATTATAAATTTTGGAAACGAAGTCTTGTTAATCGAAAAATTCTTATAAATCTGAAAACACGTCGAAAATACACTTTATCAAGCCACTTAATTTAAATATTTAGAGTATCAAAACTTGACTTAACTTTCTAATTATAATCATATATCTCACACCGAATAATCATATCAATTATATCATTTGCAATTATTCTTTGTGCTAAAGGTTTAGACTTACAGTAAAATGCAAGTAAGCAAAACCATATTTATTGTGAAAATTGTCTTCTTACTTAGATCAAACAAACTTAGCTCATTATGAGTTAGATATGAGTGTATCAGAGTAACCATATTTCTTTAATTGAGTGCTAATTAAGTAGACCAATACACTATTTAGAAGACGTCGTTGATTTAAAATAATCAACCATAGAATATGGAATATTATACACATTATAGTCCTTTAATGTCAAATAAAGATACTATAGTCTTGGAGGGAGAGAGTGTGTACATGAACGCGGTTTAATTAACTAGTCAACACTTAATAGTTCAGTGTTTCCTTGGGTCTATCTCAAGTGACAAACCCACCGACTAACTCGGCCTCACCCCCAGCAGCATCGATTAATTTTTTAAATAATCAATTTCGAATATATTCCTTCTCCAGAGTATTGAACTTTTCGTAATTCTTCTACATATTCTTGTTTTTTTTTTGTTGTTGCCTGATATCATGTACTAATCTTTATCGAAAACATTTTATATATCTAATGGTTGTCAAGCATAACTTTTAAAGTGAACAATAAATTGTTACACTATACTCCTATTACCTATATATATTACGAGTTAAATTCGTCTGTGTTAAATTTATAAGATTATATAACTTAAAGTATTAGAATAAAAAGTATTTCACCTAAAAAGTATGATTGGACAAACCATACATTTTTATTTGATTTATTAAATGTTTTGATTTATAATGAAAAAATCTTCATAACTTTACGAATCAAAACAAGTATTAATATGCAATATTTGTTAGAAATGAAACAAACATAAATACTAATACCATTAGAAATAGTTATCAGCTCTGATCCATGATATTCTTATATACATATATTTTTTAAAAAACGATACATAAATTATATTATATGTAAGTTTTAAAATATATTTATTAAATTTATTATATGATTTATTGAATTTTTTTAAAGTAACTAAAATTATATATTATTAATATATATATTTTATATTATTTTTTATGTATTTTTATTTATATTTTTATTTGTATGGATCGAATCGAATATTTGAAATATAAGTATCGGAAACATTAAATTTTTGAATAGACAAAAATCAATTTTATTATGATAATTAATTATATAGACAAAACGGAATGGATCATAAATATTTTCAAAAATCTAAGATATTTGATCAGTGTACAACTCTACTGGTTCTGTGCATGGCAATTGGAAAAGATCGAGGGAAGAAAGGCGTAACCCTGACGGCGAGGGTGAATAGTTTCTGTCGGTGGTGGGATCCTTTTGATATTTTTTTCTTTCTGTATTTAACTAGAATCTACAAAAACTATTGGTTGATATGACTTTATTAGTAAAAGGAAAACAACTATGAATACTCTTTTTCCAAAACATACCTAAATTTCCGGGAACGTCGATCAATTTTGATTTCGTAGAACCTATAATTTATAGAAATTCGTATTTTTTCGATTTTCATATTTGTTCTTTTCTGCAGGTAAGATATTTTTATTTTTACATTTTTATAGGCAACTGAAATTATTCAAAATGATTTGAGTTCTCATTCCCACTTTTGTATCATTCAAGATATTTTAATTAGTGAAATGATATCCACCGGAAAGTAATTTTGGTAGAGAATATGCCTCCAATCCATAATTAGTGACTATTATTTTGTGCTTTGTATTGATCAACATTCAATAATTAAATAACAACAAACAAACAAAACAACAGTGAAATTAATAGGAAGAAATAAAAAGATAGAAAATGAAAGGATAGAGAGTGGAGACTGAGAGAGTTAACCAAAAAAAAAAAAGAGAAATAAAATAAAAGCTTTTGTTTTTTTTTTTAAATAAACGAATAAGAAGAGGAAGAAGAAGCTATATATGTAAACGTTAGCTTCTCTGCAATCTCTCATCTCTCTCTCTCCCATTTTAGACTTCAGAATCGAAAGAGATCGAGATAGAGAGAGAGAGAGAATCAAAGTCTCTTTGGGTCCATCCTAATTCGAGGAGACCAATCGAATTGGAAAAAAATCCTAAATCGAGCTCCATATCCGGAAATAGAAAGAGGATTACTCGAATCTAGGGTAAAACTTAACACCTTCTTCTCTCAATCAATCGTATACGTTTTTTTGTTTTCTTCATGGATCTTCATTGATGTCAGTTATTATATCTCGACGAATTTTGGTTTCTTCATATCCAGATCTAATGCTCTGTGATTCTTCATTCTTCCTTGCTCATGTTCGCTGATGATTACAGAGCCATTATAGTTTAAATTCATGTAAACAAATATATCCTTTGTTTGTTCAAATAGTGTGAATAATCTTCGGCCAGATTCATTTCAGCTTCAATATTGTGTGTGAGTACTGTAAAATTCCAATATTCGATTATTAGTTTCTCAAAAATATTCATAAAATTAAAGATTAAAGACTTTCCGTCTCTGCCAAGTAATGATTAAATGCTAAATTATCTTTCCTTTTGTGTACTTTTTAGCTGTCTGCAAGCTTTTTTTTATTTGTTTTGTTTTTCTTGTGCAGATTTGTTTTCCAGATTTTAAATGCGAAAGTGCAACAGTTTTTAACTTTATCCTATTATAGAATTCATTTCATGTGTCTGCATTTATTATTATTTTTTCTTATCGATCCAATTGTTTAATTGCAAAAAAGAAAAAATGGTGAGAACATGTTCTGGCGGTCGAATCTGTGTGTGTCTGGATCCCATACACCATGTGAGAAACATTAAAGCAACACTCTTTAAAATGTAGGCTATGTTGTTATTGTTTTTGTTGTTGTTGTTTTGTTCCGTATAGATCTTGGTTTTCTCAGAACTTCCTTTTGTTTCCTCAACTCTCTCATTTGTTAAAGAGTTACTCGCTCCCATCATTTGGTTAGTGTTTGATGTTGTTCTTCTCTAGTCATGCCTTGGATCTAATCTGTTGTTTGACCCTTATGGAAGAGTTAGTTGGTCTGTTTTATTCTAAATACTGGTTCTAGTTTTCAACTCTGAGCAGAGTTTGCTGTAATTTTGCAGGTTTTGTTGATTTTCTACCAAAAGGATTCTATTTACATCTTTGATTTAGTCCAAAGACGATGAAGTATAAGGATGAGAAGTACGAGAAAGCTGAGAAAGGTTCAATGAAAGTCTTGCCCAAGACTGTGTTACTGATTCTGCTATGTGGGCTTTCTTTCTATCTTGGTGGACTTTATTGTGGGAAGAACAAACTCGAAGTTAACAGTGTTGCAAAAACTGGATCTTCATTAGATGTTGAAAACTCTCCTCAAGTTAAATCTGTTTCTTTCTCCGAGTGTAGCAGTGACTACCAAGATTACACTCCCTGCACGGATCCGAGGGTACACTCAGTTCTCCTATTTTTATGTTTTTTTTTTTTGTGGTTGAATCTTGAAATCTTTAGCTAATGTTTTGAATTCGTTTTTTGGCATGGTGGCAGAAATGGAAGAAGTATGGTACTCACAGGCTTACTTTCATGGAACGCCATTGTCCTCCTGTGTTTGATAGAAAGCAATGTCTTGTTCCTCCTCCTAATGGGTATAAGCCACCTATAAGATGGCCTAAGAGCAAAAACGAATGTTGGTACAGGTAAATGTTGTCCCTTTTTCCAAATTCACTTATTCCATCTCTTGTTTGATGTGCTTATCTAGATCTCTATTGTACTCAGATCTTTGATGGAATTGGCAATTTTATGTTATTTAATTTCAGGAATGTGCCATATGATTGGATTAACAAGCAGAAATCTAACCAGCATTGGCTAAAGAAAGAGGGTGAAAAGTTCATTTTCCCGGGTGGAGGTACAATGTTTCCAAATGGAGTTAGTGCTTACGTCGATCTGATGCAAGATTTGATCCCTGAAATGAAAGATGGGACTATACGAACTGCTATTGACACTGGTTGTGGGGTGAGTTTTATACATTTCTTGAATTTCACTTGACAAAATAATAATACTAGAGGTTCCATTCTTCAACTTCCTATGTTTTGCTCTGTTCTTAAGGTTGCGAGTTGGGGAGGTGATTTGTTGGACCGTGGTATCCTCACGGTGTCACTCGCCCCGAGAGACAATCACGAAGCTCAAGTCCAGTTTGCTCTAGAACGTGGAATCCCAGCGATTCTCGGCATCATTTCAACTCAACGTCTCCCTTTCCCTTCAAATTCATTCGATATGGCTCATTGCTCTAGATGCCTTATTCCATGGACAGAATTTGGTAATTAACTGTTTTTTGTTATCAGTTGAAGAGCTATCATGAAACTGAAACTCATGTAATAATCTTTGTCTCGTTCCTGCTTTCTCAGGTGGGGTCTATCTTCTGGAGATTCACCGTATTCTAAGACCTGGTGGCTTCTGGGTCTTATCTGGTCCACCAGTCAACTACGAGAACCGTTGGAAAGGTTGGGACACAACCGTTGAAGAGCAGAGATCAAACTACGAGAAGCTGCAGGATCTGTTATCCTCAATGTGCTTCAAACTGTATGCCAAGAAAGACGATATCGCAGTGTGGCAAAAATCTTCAGACAACATGTGCTACAACAAGCTGTCTAATGACCCTGATGCGTACCCTCCAAAATGTGACGATAGCCTCGAGCCAGACTCTGCTTGGTACACGCCGCTACGCCCTTGTGTTGTGGTTCCAAGCCCTAAGCTTAAGAAGACGGATTTGGAATCTACTGCCAAATGGCCAGAGAGATTGTACACAACTCCTGAAAGGATCTCTGAACTACCTGGAGGAAATGGTGGCTTGTTTAAGCGCGACAATAGTAAATGGAAAACGAGGGCTAAGCATTACAAGAAGTTGTTACCAGCTATTGGCTCTGATAAGATCCGGAATGTGATGGATATGAACACTGCTTATGGAGGTTTAGCTGCTGCTCTGGTGGATGATCCTTTGTGGGTCATGAACGTTGTCTCTTCTTACGCTGCAAATACACTTCCCGTTGTGTTTGATCGTGGCTTAATTGGAACATATCACGACTGGTAAAACTATCAAAATCCTATTCTTTCTACTCGTAAATCACTTTGAGTTTGCATACATAATGTGTTCTGTTGTTTCGTAGGTGTGAAGCTTTCTCGACATATCCAAGAACTTACGATCTTCTTCACGTTGATGGGCTGTTTACATCTGAAAACCAAAGGTAATGACAGAACAAAGATCCCAAACTTCAAGTTCTTGAAAACTCATTGGTAATCTGATGAGAAATGGTCTTGTTTTATGTAGGTGTGAGATGAAATATGTAATGCTGGAAATGGATCGGATCTTGCGTCCTAACGGGTATGCGATTATACGTGAATCAAGCTACTTTGCGGATACGATTGCATCAGTTGCGAAAGAACTGAGATGGAGTTGCCGTAAAGAAAAAACAGAGTCTGAATCAGAGAGTGAGAAGCTCTTGATTTGCCAGAAGAAGCTTTGGTATTCATCTAACGCAACGTCAGAAACAAAATAGGAAAGCGGACAAATCCAAAGCTTAAAAAGCTTTTTGTTTTGTCAAGAGGCTTCTTGAGAACAAAAGTCACTACAACAACCATAGGTTCTTTGTTTTGCTTCATATCCAAGAAAGGTGTTTACGCATTTTATTATCCCAGCATATTTATCAACTTTCGATTCTTTCTTATAGTATATGCTTGGTGAGAAATATATTATTGATTTTTTTATTTATTTAAACAGTAATTTTATTTTGGATGGTTAAGTTGGAGATTTCTCGAATGCTAGGTCTATTGATTAGGGAAAATTACACTTCAAGCATATGTTGTGTTTCTAACTGCACCTCCAAGGCATAAAGCATAATATGCTTCTGACACCATTTTGTAAAGTTATTTACTCACTCTCTCTTTAACTATTGTCTCAAACGATAATTAACACGTGATCAAATGAATGGAGGTTGCAAGACCATCTCCGACCCTACTTCATTTTTCATTTTTTGTTTTATTTTAAAGCAAGTTTTGTTCCAACCCTATTTCATTTTTTACTTAAATGAAGTCATGAACAGTGTTGCTTCAAATTTGAAGATATACTGTTCATATCTTCATTTTTGAAAATAAAATTTTTTAATTGCAAATTGGTCCTTAACTTTTACTTATTCTTATGTTTTACTAAAATAAATTAAATACTTTAATATAAAGGCCAATTAATTTTTAATATCATTTATTATTTTCACCTATTAATTTAAATATTAAATATACTAAAACTTTCACTAATAAACAAAAATTTACATAATCAATATAAAAATTGAGATACATAGTTAATAATACGAAACTAAACATATAAGACTTAAAACAACCTAAACTAACACTTAATACAATGAAAAAATGATTCAAAGATTCTCACATATTTTATTTTACTATGACATGATTTTCGATAATACAATGAAAAAGTAATTCAAAGATTTTCATATTTTAAAATACAATATGTTGGAATATTATTAAAACAAAATAATTGGATAAAATTTGTAAACATGAAAAAGTAGAAAGTGTTGTTAAAAATAATGATAAAATAAAAATGGAATATACTTAGAATATTCATTTTACAAAGAGAAAATGAAGCAAATCATTGGAACAAAAGTTGCTTCATTTTTTACTTCATTTTAATGAAAGTGAACTTTTGAAGATAAAAATGAAGCCAACCATTGGAGATGCTCTAACCACTTTCCTCTAAACTCAAAAAAACACACTTAACCTTATCTGGCGAACACAAGTTTGTCCATCAAATACACATCCACCAACCAATACCATGTCCACACAACTTGATTACTTTTATGGGAAGTGGTAGTTATATGTATGTCCCTACTTTTATAACAAATATGTGGTAGTTATATGTATGTAATTTGTATTTCCCATGTCCACAGACTTTGCCATTCACAACTCATATGTTCATACCTAGCTAGCCCGTCCATAACGATGTCAAATAATTTTCCCGTATGTTTACGTATCTTCCGTCCACAAAAATTGCATGTTCAAACCATTGCACATACACAACTCATTAATTTGACAGAAATTTGGGTTAAAACTCTTTATTACATTGTTTATTGTCTAGTTACCAGTAGGGGTTTACACTTTTATGAGTTAAAAGTACAAAATAGGAAAATATATATAAAAAACAAACTTGAAATACAGTAGTCATCTTGAACTGTGTTCTTAGGTTAGAGATAAGGGGACGTAGATACATCCTTGCTTTACAAGTAACAAGTTATTCTACGAGTCCTTCTCTTCATCATTTTTGAGAGGCTCAATCTTAGCCAGCATCTGAGCAGCCCAAGGAACACCACCTGACTTATCCATAAGCTCCTTTTTGTACCTCCCTGGATACCTCGGGTTCACTTCCCATTTTGTTTCCGTACCATCTGGTTTTTTCACCAGCTTTACAACAACATCTTTCATTGGTTCTCCATTTTTATCTTTCATGGGTTCTCCAAATGCATCTTTGTAAATCTCCCACACGCTCTCTACATCTGTTCTCGGGAACAAACGTTGCAGGTTCTCTTCTCCTCCGACTATCTCCTTGGCAAGGCCCTCGTCTCTGCTTATCACAATCACTCTCCCACCAGATCCTTTGGGAAACCCACAAGAAAGATGCTTTTTCTCCTGTTGTGTCTTCTCATCATCATCATCAAGCCTCTGGTTCCACTCGTTATCCTCCCAGACATCGTCCAACACGATCAGATACTTCTTACCGAACAGATTCGAGTTAAGAGCATCCAATAACCTTGAGAGCTCCTTTTCAACCGTCTCTTCATCTCTTCCCCCAGCTTCAAGTTTGTTTTTCTTCTCTTCTTTTGCTTCTTCTTTGATGCGTTCAAGAACCCAATCTTCAACTCCAAGTGATCTCAAGATCCTCTTCAGCACAGCTTTCTTAGGGTCTTCACCTTGTTTTGGTTCTTTGCTGTACACCCATATCCTCGGGAGATAAGCTTGTTTCACGTCTTTGTCGTTGAACACATCCTGACACAACGTGGTTTTCCCAACTCCAAACTTCCCCACGATCCCTAGAGTCTTGAACTCTTCGGAACCCTTTTGCTTCAGCAAGAAGTTCTTCAAGAACAAGGACTCGTTTACAAAACCACGAATAGGTTGTTCCGGAAGCTTGGATTCTGTCTTCACTTGGCTCGTCTTAGGTCGCTTTCTTTTACTGGTGTTGTCGCTGCTGGCGAGAGTGGCAGATGAATACTTGTTTCTACCCCTAGAGAAAGAGTCTCTCTGTTTCCAATACCCATATGCTACATCAAACTTATTCTTGATGGTATCAAGCTTCATATCAATTTCAGACGAAGGCTTCTTAGCTTGATCCATAACTTTTTCTTGTTCTTCAGGTAAGAGAGACTAAAACGGGATGTTTTTAGGTATCAAGGTCTTTCACTTTGTGTTGACACAGATATATATATATATATATATATATAGACACGTAAAACTGTATTAGTTAACTTGTTTCACAAGTATCTTTCTCTGAATTTTTTTTATCCTCAGAAGCAATGAATAAAGCAACTAGACTAGTGAAAAGAAAAAGAGAAAATATATTATTTGATTATGGGAAAAGTATAAACCTAAGGTGTAAGAGCATCATTATCCCTAAGATCCCTCTTAGTTTTTTTTTTCTGGTCCTTTTTCCTTTTAAAAAAAAGAAAAAAAAAGATGAACCAATCGCGAGCCGCCACGTGTCAGTGAGGCCCGTGAACAGTCCAAAAATTCCTCAAGAGTTGTCTCTTAGCTAAGGGGAGGAAAAGGTGGGTTTTTGTGATTATGTGTGCCCCACCTCCTAAGAACCCCCTTAAGAGGTGGGAATAATGATGCCCTAGCATTAACTACTAGGTGTTTCGCCCGCATTGCATTGTGTATTTTATAATTATTTATTAATAGATGCGTTATTAATTAAAAACTGTTATAATAAATTATTATGAGTTACTTACCAAATAGGTCACATTTGTCTTTTCTATTGCAAAGAAAGTCACTTTCTGCTGGAGGGTCACATTTTTGAGTGGGAAGGGTTTTTTATGACTTTTATACCCTTAATGAACCAAAGACAAAAATTAATTTATTTTGCTGATTTGATTTGGTTTGAACAAAAATTATTTAGTTTGGTTAACTCTCTTTATTTATTAGGTTATTAATTCGTCTCCTTTATAACATTAGAAATTGGTGATTAGGTTGTGTCGTCGTTGGATTGTCGAAAATGGCTCTGTGGATGTTCGTGGGGTGGACGAGTGTGGTGTGGACGGGGTCTTCGTGGACGGGGTCTTCGTGGACAGGAGAGGAGTGGACGGGGGAGGGATGAACGGGTTAGGTGTGGACGGAGTCTTTTTGGACGGAGGAGGTATGAAGGTTTGGATCGTGGACATGAGAGGTGTGGATGGAGGTCGTCTAGACTGGTGAATGGTAATGCTCTGCATCATATTGACTCCTTGATGCAAATGTTGAGCCATCCACTCGAGAACCGATCGGTGGCAAAAAGCCTTGGAAGAAGGCGGTTGTCCGATGATCTCTCCTACAAGAGAAAACAAGTGAGATTAGTCACAGTAGTTGAGAACAAACATAGATCAAAACTTTCAGAGCCTCCTATGAGAGTGGTTTGAAAACAAAATTAGATCTGGAAAAAAATCTGGAAAACGAAAAGGGGAAGCTTGATTTAATCACTTTACAATTAAAAGTAAAAAATAAAAATAAAAATCAGATACTAAAATCAGATATAAAACCAAAAAGAAACATAAAAGTTGGTTTGATTGGTGATGCTGCAACCACAACGTTACGGCTTCCATCTTCTTCTACACTTACACCCGTCCACGAAGACTTCGTCCACACCTCGTCTGTTCACACCTCGCCTGTTCACATCTCCCCCCATCCACGAAGACTCCGTCGACACAGACTCTAGTTATCGAACTCTTCTTCGTTGAAAATTGGATCGATCTCGAAAATAAAAGATCTGGGAGGAAATAAAGATTTTGGAGATTTTGGAGGAATTATACGACATTGTCTTCTCCGAGATCTTCATCATCATCTCCATTCCATTGTCCAACTCATCAACAACTTGTGTAATACAACGATAACAGAGATTTTGGAGGAATTATATGAAGAAGAGATGAGAGGAGGCTTCAGATTTCTCGTTGTTGAAATCGCAAGGGAGGACATGAGAGGAGGTTAGGGTTTCGCGAAAAGGGAGACTTTTTGAGGAGAGAAGGCTGAGTGGTTTGTTCGATTAGAGAGCATAAAGATGTTTGGTTCGGTTCAATTGGTATGAGGGTAGAAGGGACTTTTAAGCACCAAAAAGGGGGTCTCAAGTGCAAAGTGACTTTTTATGAAATATAGAAGTCATAAAGTGATTTAGAGGGTAAAAATTTCAATTATTATTTATGTTTTCATTTGAAAGTTCTTACATAATATATATAGTTTGAAAATTTAGTTGTATATTGTATTCATTAATAATAAACAAGTCTTTAAAATCACTTATATTATCTTTTCAATTATATAAGCTTAAAAAAATTATTTGATTAATATTTAGTTATAAATTTTTTTCGAGTTTGTAATTTTTTTATTAATATATATTTTTCAGATAATGGCACAATATAGAAGAATTATTTTTAGTTTAAAATATATTTTAGATTTTGGATATTCTTGTTATTATTGATTTTAATCACTTATTTAATCATATAAATTTTAAATTTGTTTTTGTTTTTGGATAACTTATATTTTATTTATTAAGGGTATAAACGATATTCGTCACTCTAATTTTTAATGTGAAGATTCAAATAACATTAACGATTAGGGATGTTACAATGGGTTTTCTAAATAGATTTTAAATATAAAATAAATGTCGATTTAGACTTGTTTAGTTTAAAGGAATTTAAATGGATAGTTCTGTTCAAAAACTCATTTATTAAATGGGGTTTTATCTAAAAATTAGTTAAGACTCTATTAATCCGTTTAACTTGATATAATCATTTATAAATGTTTATATTTACATAATTTCGATTTTTTTCCCCATCAAAGTATATTTTATAAATATTATAAATTATTTTTAAGATTTAATACATAAACAGATTTATGGAAGACTTTTGGAAGACTACTAAAAAACTGATGAAAGACTTTACATTAGGCGAAAAATCTGAATTTCACTGATATTCAAACGGAAAAATTGTAGAGTTTTCTCTGAAGTCTTTAACTGCATTATATGTTAGAAGACTTCCCAAAAATCTTCTGAAACCCTAAAATCAATTAACTAAGCAAAAAACATTTCTTTAAACATAAAATAAATTTAGAAAGTGTTTAAAATCATCTTATTAGAGAATCACTAACACATATTCGTCAAATTCAGAAGAAGAAAAACTCAAAAAGATAAGATTTCAAAATCTACCCCTAAAACTACCTACAATACTATAACATATATTACTAAAACCTAAACCAATGATTATCATGATTCATTCTACATTAAATCATCTTTGTTGAAAACAATTCAGTTTTAGTTGATATAAATTTACATCATTTACAAATGTTTGTGGTTACATAATTTCTATTTCCCCCCATGTCAATATTTTTTATAATTTTTTAAATTATTTTTAAGATTTATTGTTTGAGAAGATTTTTCAGAGAAGATTTCTCTAGAAGTCTTTTCACGCGAAAAAATTATAATAGTAAAACTGAATACATTTTTTTTTGTTTCCTCACAAAGAGTTTGTTGTATTTTCAATATCCTTTTAATTTATTTTTGCATTTGGTTGAATTTTTGTATACACTTTTGCCTTTTAAAATCAAGTTTGAGTCAGTTTTAACAAATTGTCTGGTCAAATAATGTATTTTCTCTTTTTTTTTTTCTCTTTTTTCTTGTAAGTCATGGAAGTGTAAACCTGTGCTAGTATTTGACAATAAACAATGTAATAAAGATTTTCAACCTCTAACACACAAGTCTGACAGTTCTAAGATCATTGTTAGTCACATATACATATATATATATATATTAATAACCCAGCCTAGCCCAACCCAACCCAAAACCGCAAAAACGGATTTTTTGCCAAACCGCAAAAACGAGTTTTTCCGCCAAAATCGATAAAATTAATTTCCCGCAAAAAAGAGTTTTCCATCAAAACTGAAATTTTTTATAAGTATTAAAATCATGTTAATGATATTAATATTCTATATAATTTTTTAAAACAAATAAAATAGTAATTTGAGTACCCATGGGTAAACCTATACCCTACTGGGCTATTTTCTGATTTTGGATTCAAACCTTGATGTTTCTGGGTTTTCGCGGATTGGATATAAACTGGGTCGGGTTATTTATGGGTTGGGCTGGGCTGAGTTATTTTACCCTACATTAACCAAATGCAAAAGTATTATTGATAATTTTCATCCTCTTTCGTATGTATGCCAAGTGAGTATACGTAGTTCGTAGGTTATAACTACTAATGAAACAACAAAAAAGAGAGTAAAAAGCTTGATATCATATTTGATACTCTTACATATGTATGCTATTGCTAGTGTTATATATCAATTCATCTTTTTTCTTTTGAACTTATATCAATTCATCTTTTTTCTTTTAAACTTATATCAATTCATCTTTTCATATGTATAGAAGAAGAAAACATAGCAGAAACGATTCACATGCGTAGGGATGTTAATATGGGTAATTACCCGTGAGTTTACCCAAATCCATCAATAATGGATTGAGTTTTCACCCATCTAAATTTAATTGGGTCAAATATGGGTAAAAATATTTAAAACTCATATTATATTGGGTAAATACAAATGAGTAATGGGTACCCATGAGTTTAATTAATATAAAGTTGTTTTTTTCTTATTTAACCTTCACTAAAAAAATATTATTTATTTTTAAACTAAAACCACAAAATCATTTTTGACCCAAACCACAAAAATGAAATTTATCCGCCAAAATTAAAAAATAAGTTTTTACGCAAAAATTGAAAAATGAGTTTTATGCCAAAACCGTTAAAAACGAGTTTTCCTGCCAAAATCAGAAAAGAGTTTTTTTGCAAAAACGAGTTTTCCTATCAAAACCGCAAAAAAATTTTCTCGCCAAAACGGGTTTTCCCGCAAAAACGAGTTTTCCCGCCAAAACCGCAAAAATGAGCTTTTCTACCAAAACAGGGTTTTCCGCCAAACTATGAAAACGAGTTTTTCTGCCAAAATCGCAAAAACAGGTTTTCCAGCCAAAACCGCAAAAATGAGTTTTCCCGTCAAAACGAGTTTTTTCGCCAAAACCGCAAAAACGAGTTTTTTCGCCAAAACCGCAAAAACGAGTTTTCCCGCCAAAATCGCAAAACGAGTTTTCCCGCCAAAACCGCAAAAACATGGTTTCCCGCCAAAATCGTAAAAACGGTTTTTCTCGCCAGAATCGTAAAAACGGTTTTTCCCGCCAAAACCGCAAAAACGGGGTTTCCCGCCCAAATCGTAAAAACGATTTTTTCCCACTAAAACCGCAAAAACGGGGTTTCCCGCCAAAATCGTAAAAACGGTTTTTCCCTCCAAAACTGTAAAAATGGATTTTCCCGCCAAACTATGAAAACGGGTTTTCCCACCAAAATTGTAAAAATGAATTTTCCCGCCAAAATGAGTTTTTCTGCCAAAACCGCAAAAACGAGTTTTTCCGCTAAAATCACAAAACGGATTTTTTCGCCAAAACCGCAAAAATGAGTTTTTCCGTCAAAACGAGTTTTTCCGCCAAAACCGTAAAAACGGATTTTCCCGCAAAACCGCAAAAACGGATTTTTTGCCAAACCGCAAAAACGAGTTTTTCCGCCAAAATCGATAAAACTAATTTCCCGCAAAAAAGAGTTTTCCATCAAAACTAAATTTTTATAAGTATTAAAATCATGTTAATGATATTAATATTCTATATAATTTTTTAAAAGAAATAAAATAGTAATTTGGGTACCCATGGGTAAATCTATACCCTACTGGGCTATTTTCTGGGTTTGGATTAAAACATTGATGTTTCTGGATTTTCGCGGATTGGGTATAAACTGGGTCGGGTTATTTATGGGCTGGGCTGAGTTGTATTTTCAATATTCTTTTAGTTTACTTTTGCATTTGGTTGAATTTGGTATACACTTTTGCTTTTAAAATCAAATTTTGAGTTATTTTTAACAAATTCCCCCAACAAATAATATATTTTCTCTTTTTTTTCTCTTTTTTCTTGTAAGTCATGGAAGTGTAAACCTGTGCTAGTATTTGACAATAAACAATGTAATAAAGATTTTCAAACTCTAACACACATGTCTGACAGTTCTAAGATCATTGTTCGTCACATATATATATATATATATATATATACATATACGGTTCTCTAACAATCATTCACATCCATTTCTTTTCCAATCAGTGGACTAGAACAAATATAATGATCTTAACACATATATAATGATTCTATATTATATAGTTTTATTGGTGATTTGATTTTTCTATAACAAAGTTGAGGTAATGCAGTTCAAAAAACCATTGAGATAATTACGGTATTACTGTTGCCATCGAGTAGAAACAGTGATCAAATATGCATCTTTCAGCCACAATTAATATATTTTAATTGACCAAAGCGTTGGTAGTCTAGTGTTAGTTTAAGAAGGTTGGTTTCTTTGTATTATGAGTTCAATCAAATTTTTTTGAAGGCTGATTCCAAATCTAAAGAAATTAAGGATCTGAAACTCGAAATTTCTACTGTTAAAAAGAAGACATATAATTACATGAGGAAGTAATGAATCAGTCAGTACTGTGATAGAATATCAATTTCCTTTCGGCATAAGAGAGGTTGTAGATCCTTCCCCAATAGTTTAAGGTTAAACATCTACACCTTTACTTTTTTTTTGTGTGTGTGCATCACACACAAGATCTACCACACACAAGTAGGGCAATACATGTGTTTAACATGTAACTTTTTTTTGTGTGTGTATCACACACAAGATCTACCACACACAAGTAGGGCAATACATGTGTTTAACATGTAACTTTTTTTTGTGTGTGTATCACACACAAGATCTACCACACACAAGTAGGGCAATACATGTGTTTAACATGTAACTTTTTTTTGTGTGTGTATCACACACAAGATCTACCACACACAAGTAGGGCAATACATGTGTTTAACATGTAACTTTTTTTTGTGTGTGTATCACACACAAGATCTACCACACACAAGTAGGGCAATAGATGTGTTTAACATGTAACTTTTTTTGTGTGTGTATCACACACAAGATCTACCACACACAAGTAGGGCAATACATGTGTTTAACATGTAACTTTTTTTTTTCTGTAATAAGAGAGAAAAGCTTTTGCTTGTGTAGTAGACAATTCCAAAAGCCAATGAGTTAACTGCACACTCCGAATAAAGTTTGTTACTCTAAAACAGTACGAGTGAAAACGAAGAAAGAATATAATACTTTATACTTGGCGTTTTTGTTTCCAACAGAATATAAACCTAAACTGAAAAGAAAAGCTACTGTATGATGAAAATCAGGGTACCTTGACATACAAGTTATTGAAGATGGAGTTGTATAAATATGTGGATCAATCAACTAAGGATAACAGAAACAAGAGACAAAACATAAAAACAAACAAAACATAAAAACAAACAAAACACAATCAGTGGTGAAAAGCAGTCTGATCATCAGTCACTCTGAACATCTAAGGTTCTTATTTTTCTCTGTTTTAGTTTTATGGATTGCGATATTCTTTCTAGTTTTTAAATATATACTTTTCCTACTGTTATTTGATATATTTGACATACATACTGTCGGGTGATATTTGTGTACATGTATGTTAATACCAGTCCAGATCAAATTGATCAAGCTGAAAAAAAAAATCACAAATTACATTAGTTTCAAGATAATAGTATAACAATGATCTATGTGTTTTGTTTTCGTTTTATCAATATAGTTTTCTAACTGAAGTCATGATTGGAATGAAACTAATATTATATGTTTCCGGATCCATAAGATTAATGGGGTTCTTCGGTTCAAACACTCCTAAAATTATTATATACTCTTAACCTAGGGTTTTATCTTCTTTTTCTAGAAATGGACAATGAAGAGAAAAAAGATCTGATCAGCAGAGACGTGATTCTCAACAAGATAATGGATTCATTGGGAAAAGACGGTGACCCTTCAAGGACTGTCCTCATTGGTGAAGCTGGTATAGGGAAGACGTGGCTTGCAAAAGAAGTCAGCAAACGTGTAACGCAAGAAACCTCTTCATCTTGGATTGTCCTCTGGTTATATCTGAACAAGAAGATTGGAGACGAGAGGACACTGTACGAGAATCTAGCTGCTCAGTTATCCTTGTTTTTCGAGTACGAAGAAGGCGAAAATCAAAACGAGGTTGATGATTCATTGGAAACCTTGAAGAAGAACATATCAAAGATCATCAAAACGAAGAAGAACCTTCTACTGATTTTGGATGATGCAGGAAGTATAACAACTGAGAAACATGTAATGGATATTCTAAATCTCCGAGAGTATCTCAAAGACTTAACTCTAAAGATTCTAGTCACAAGAAGAGGTGAGATCATGGATGAGACACAAGCCACAACGATCAAAATCGACCCACTTACAGAAAACGAGTCACGGCAACTACTTGAGTCTTATACCGATGAAAAAGGGACTGATTTGCTGAAGCGTCTTTGCGAGAGCGAAGAGATCAAAGAACCTACTTTGATGTCTTACATTGCAAGTAAGAGCCAGGGCTTACCTGCTGCACTTGTTGTCTTAACCAAGTCTTTAAACAGCATCAAGACTCTGTCTGCAAAACAGAGGAAGATCTTCAAAGAACTGATGTTATCCTCCAAGTCACTAGACGCAGCTGCTGCTTCCAAGAACGCTGTAGAACGGAGCCTCTACAATCCGGTCTTGCATTTAAGCTACGAGCTGTTAAAGCCTGAGAAAAAGGTCGAAAGACCGGTCATTGCTTGCTTTTGGCATGTCCTGGACTTCTACAAGTACTCTGGATGCGCTTACTACCGCGACTTAATCGTGCACTGGATGCTTGAAGGGTACTTTGATCCGGTTAAGTCGGTTGAGAAAGCTTATCAGGAAGGACATAAAATTTTGATGGAGTTTATGGAAAAAGGAATCTTGAAGATGCAAGAAGACAACATGGTGGTTCCAGAGGTGTCTATGGGAAACCTGTTGGATCTTGAAGATTGTGGCTTCTTTGGAAGGTCTTGTCTTGGTTTCAACAGAGTTTACGGTGGAGACAAGGCAAAAGGTCTTGGGAGAATCATCGTACTCGACGACATGATCAAGACCATACAATCTAAGGAGGAGAAGATCACGACGCTTATCGTTAGCGGAAACCGTTTACGCAGAGAGGTTCCTAACAAGTTCTTTGAAAGAAAAGAGATGCAAGATCTTGAAGTTGTTGTCCTCTTTGATCCAACGTTTCATGATCTAGTTAAGTCTCTATCTAAACTAACGAAACTCCGAGTACTCGTGATCAGAGACTGTGATCTGATCAAGAACATCGATGAGCTCAAGAATCTTGCAAAGCTACATGTTCTTGAAGTCTCTGGTGCAAGTTATCTGGATAAAATAACCGATGATTTCTTCGAGAAAATGATTCATCTTCAAAGTCTTAACCTCTCCGGGCTTCGGATAACATCTACACCTTCCACAGTCGAAAACTTAAGCATGCTGCGTTGCTTCTTCCTAAGAGACTGCCCTTATATACAAGATCTGCCTAACTTCAATGTGGCAACAAAAGAGCTAGAAGTCATTGACATCCACGGAGCTACAGCTCTCAAATCTTACTTTGACAGAGTTAAAGATTGGAAAGACTATAAAGGCAAGAACAAGAACTTTGCTCATCTCCGGAAGCTAGAACACTTGGACTTTTCAGGGACTCAAATCATCCGCTTACCGATCTTTCATCTCAAAAACTCAACTAACGATTTCAGCACTATGCCTGCCTTGACCAGGCTCTTGGTACGGAACTGTACAGAGCTTAAGAGGTTGCCACAGCTTAAGCCCTTGACTAAACTCCAGGTTCTTGATATGTCTGGTTCCAAGAAGCTGGTGGAGATGCTTGAAGTGTGTTTGGAGGAGAAGGAAGAGCTTAGAATCCTTAATATCTCAGGGACAGCTCTTCCTGAGTTAGCGGACACGATCAACGATGTTGTCAATCTCAATCAGCTTCTTGTAAGAAACTGCTCCAAGATGAAAGAGCTTCCGAACATCGAGAAGCTAACACACCTCGAGGTTTTCGATGTTTCTGGTTGCAACCAGCTGGCGAAGATCGATGGAACATTTGGGAAGATGTCTTACTTACACAAAGTGAATCTCTCGGGAACCGATCTAAGTGAGTTACCTAAGGAAATGTCAGAGCTATCTAACATCAAAGAGCTCATCATGAGAAACTGTGCAAAGATAGCGTCTCTTCCAAATCTTGAGAAGATGATACATCTCGAGATCTTCGATGTTTCGGGCTGCAGTGAGTTGATGAAAATCGAAGGATCATTCGAGAATATGTCTTACCTTTGCGAGGTGAATCTCTCTGGGACAAAGCTCAAAACGTTTCCAGAGTTGCCAAAACAGAGCATCCTCTGTTCTTCAAAGCGCATTGTTCTCGCGGATTCGAAGTTTATAGAGGAAGACGATTGGAGCAAGATAAAAAAGAAGTTGGCAAAGGATCCAGAGGGTTCTGGATTCCATAGTTTAGCAGACAAAACCCGCGAAGAAAGAGAGAAGCTTGATCATCACGGCAACCGATACAGAGTTCTTGACCCTGAAGTTACTTCGGGTATGAACATCGTTGACACTAACAGACCAGTGGATGATATGTCCAAAGCAGAGTATGTCTCTGTTTCAGATAATAAATCCGAGAACGTATCTTTAATCCTCGACAAGTTTGAAATGAAATCTGTAAAGGGGTGTTGGGTAGAGAGGGGCAAGGAGATGGAGAATCTCTTCGTGTCATCACCACCATCACTGGAGATTCTTTGGATCTCGAATCTTCCATTGCTCAAAACATTAGGTAATGAAGGATTAGTCTTCAAGAACCTCAAGAAGCTAAGCATAGATTGTTGTCGAAACATCGAAACGCTCTTCACGGGAGTTTCTCAAGTTCCTGAGAACCTTGAGGTTCTACGTGTGAAGTTTTGTGATCAGCTGAAGAAACTGTTTGATGTAGAAGAAGCAGTAGAGCTACCGCGTCTTCGGAAACTCTACCTTCTTGATTTGCCTGTTTTATCATTGGATGGAGTTAAGTTTCCGAATCTGGAGGAGTACACAGCCAAGAAGTGTTCGAGTTTTAAAGCTACACGTGAGGAACTGAGGAGGGGAAGGAAGAAAACAGAAGAAGCTTCTTCATCTTCAAAGGATCAGAATCACAAGTAAGTTAAAAGATATTTTTTTTTTTGTTGCACACTGATTCACTACTGTTCTGTCTGTTTGAGCAGGGATAATGCGTCTGAAATTCAAACTCCCGCTGAGTTGCAGAGACAAGAGGTATAATTCAGCAAGGCAAAATGTCCCGTGTCTGAATCACAAGTTCTCCCATAAATGATCGAATAAATCTTCAAAGTCTTGAACTTTGATTGAGCTTGTAATACATAACTTTTTTTAAAATGTTTGGTTTGTTGTGTTATGTGTAATATACAAAATAAGAAACGAATAAAAGTGTTATTTCTGTTGTATTTTCTCTCATGTTTTTTTGCCTGCGAATGTGGAATAGAGATTGTATATTCAAGAATTGTTCTACAACTACTGATCCCAATTTTATATATACTTCCTCTTTTTCGCAATAGAAGTATTTTAGGCTAAAAACACTACTATTAAAAAATTGTTACAAAACAGTGATATTTTGCAACAAAACTCTCACGTTAAAAGTTAGAGTAATTAATATTGTTTATGTCATTAATGAATAAAATATATAAATTTTTAAAAATAAAAAAAAGTTTAAATTATTTTTATTAAATAAATGATTAAAATTAATAATAATAAAAATTATCCAAAATCTAAAAAAATATTGAAAAAAGATAATTTTGATATACATATATATATACTAGGGGAGGTCCGCGCGAAGCGGAAAATTTGGTATTTTATCAAAAGTAATTGAAATTTGTTTGTAAGTATATTGGGAAACAATTATACTTAATCTTTACTGTAATATGTCATATCGTTTATTAGTAAAATAAATATTTTTTGGTTAACTTATCTAAACAACTTATATTTCTTAGTAATGAAAACAAAACTGAAATCAAGTAAACTAAAAGCTTAAAGACAATAATTTTGGGGATAAACGACTATATTTACAAAAACATTACATTTCAAAATATGTAAAGAATAAAAATTTGAATAGTTTGTTCTGTAAATTTATATCTTATCGTATTGGTTTGTACAAAATATATGTCTTCACTTGCACGTATTTTAAATTTGATTGACCCTGCTTTGAGTATTCTTTCTATTTTCTTGCTGACGGTTTATGTCTTTTCGGAGCTGAGATTCCTCTTTTTTACCTCATAAGTTTGAAAGTAAAATCTGCCTTTTTAATATCTTATCATTATTTTTTCGTTACATTTGTTTATTGTGAAAAAAATTCAACCTCAATTCCATTAAATTGACTAAGTTTTCTAATACAATTTTCAATTATTTGAATGAGGTTATGTTCTACTATTTTTTATTATGTCATTGTATATTTTTCTAATTGGTTTGTTTTGTAAAGTCATCTAGTTTCACTTTCTTTTATTTGTTTCTTGTCGATTTATTTATATTACGTCTCTATTGGTCTTCTTAGGTATACATTTTTTATTTTTGTTTTAATACTAAAGGTATAGTTAAGTTTTTTAAGTCAGTATGTAACATGTTTACTTTCTATAATTATTAGAATACAATAATTTTAGATCTTGTGTTCACATTACTTTTTATCACTAAAAACAATATAATGAAAAATATTAAAATGTTTAATTTAGTTTCAGTCAAATTACATTAACTTTTACTATTTCTTATAAAAACTTTCACTATTTTGTTATTATTTTTTTTATAAATTATATATTTTTAATTTTATTTTTGATATTTTTATATTTTACTTTGCTATTGAGTAAAATGTAATTGTTAAAATTATAGCCGATCGAATTGAACATGAAATATAAATATTTTTATAAGTTTATTTTTTGTATTCAGAGATACTTTATTTATATATTATATGTATAATAAAAACAGTAGCTAATTCATTACGACAAAAAACTATTTAGATTAGGTATGCAACGTGAAAACCTAATACTAACTGTTACTATTTATAAATATACATGTTTTTTTGAATTTAGCATATGTTATTATAATTAATGTGAAAGTAAACCATGTTATTTTAAGTTATTAAATAGAATTTATTAGTAATATATAACAAATTACTATTTATTATATAGTTTTATTTTATTTATTATATTTTGATAGTACTTAAAATTAATTACGTATATATAATGATAAACATATCATTAAGCTTTTTAAAAAGAGAAAACTTATAGCTACCATAAATATATTCACATAACTAATTTATTAATTATTATTCTTAATAAATTATGTTGTGTTTTGTTTATGGTACAAAATGATAATGACTGTTCATATTAATTTCAGTTTAATTACATGTATCTAAATTAAAAATTATGTATGATTGCTCATGTTCTTTTCAGTTTATATACATGTTTTAAAATTAGAAACTATGTATAATTTTTAATATTTATTTAAAATTAATTTTTAATATTTATTTAAAATTAATTTTTATATATTAAAAAAATATTAAAATAACATACATGACTGTAGATAATAGTTTTTATTAACGAAATAATATAAATTCTTGAAAATTTAAATTTGTAAATATATTCGTATAACTAAAATTATAAATATTATCATCTGTTAAATTATGTCAAATATATTTATAATTTAAAATTACAATTGATTTATGTTTAATTAGTTTTTATTATAAATATTATGGACTATTTAATATTATGTTAGTATATAGATAATAATATTAAAACAAATAGTAAAATAATATATATGTAACTGTAGATAATAATATTTATCAACGAAATAATATAAATTTTTGAAAGTTAAAAATTCTAAGTACATTTATATTGCTAAAATTATAAATAGAGGAATGCCCTAAGACAGACTTAAAAAAATATCCCTAAAATAACACTTAAGGTGAAAAATGACTAAAATATAAAATTTATTAAAAGCTGTAAATATACATTTATACCTCTTGGGTTAACTAATATAAATTTAGGGTTTAGAGTTATGGATGGAGTTTTGGAGGTTAAGCTTAAAATTGAAAAAATAAATAAAAAATTATTAAAATTTTCAAAATAAAAAGGGTCTATTTTAGTTATTTTATTTCTTAAGGTCTATTTGATGATAAAAACTTCAAAAGAGTCTATTTGAGAGATTTTCCCTTATAAATATTATCATATGTTAAATTATGTTAAAATAATTATTTGTAATTTAAAACCTAAAATTGATTTGTGTTTAATTAGCTTTAATTATAAATATTTATGGATTATTTAATATCATGTTAATATATTTAGTTTAAATTATAATAATTTGAATTTTGTAGGACTATTCATGAATACTTACAAATTTAGCTTATGTGTCAAGTTTATAGAGATCTAATTGATGATGTGTTACCACGAGAAGATATAAAAAATCTTCTTTATATATAAAGATTGTGTTGTTATCCAAAAAATCTTTTAATAAAATGTTAAAATAAAAAACACATAACTAAATATTACTCAAGTAAAATGATTGATTTTATATAATTGAGTGAATTCTAAGATTGATTTATCAATAATGAATATAGTATACACCATTTTTTCACATAAAAGAATTCAATTGGAAATATAAGTAATAATTTCTAATTTTATAAAATGTTTATGCTCGCATGTGCGGACAACCCACCTAGTTTAATTATTAAATTCAATTAATTATAAAAAAAAATTTAAATCATTAGATTGGTTATAATATATTCATTAAATCATTAGATTGGTTATAATATATTCATTAAATCATTAGATTGGTTACATTGATTTTAAAACAAAAGAAAATTCTATAAAACTATTTACAATATGAAACAGAAGAAGTAGCTTTTTATCTCTTCTTCATAGAGATCTTGAATACAAAATCACCTTTCAGAACTGTCTAATTCTATTTTTCAGGGTTCTGGTATAATAGACAACTCAATTAATCATCTAAACCTTTGATCCAAATCAATTGAGATTGAACCTGTAATGCTATACAGTATAAAACACTGAACCATGTTGGAGGACACTCTACATTCTGTTTTTTTTTATTCAAGTTGGTTTATATCTCTTGATGGAATTCGTCTTCATATGCAAAGCTAATTGTGGGTTTTGCTTAGATAGGACTTTTATTTTACTTGGTCAAAACATAGGACTTTTATTTACCAGCAGTTACTCTGTTAATTCCTCTGTTAAAAACTGTTCCGAGATTACACACATATTAACCCACTCTCATTTACAGAAAAATCGTTAGACTCAAAGAGGAATATCATCTCAACACTTCATCCTCTTCTTCACTCATGTATTATATATGGAACTCTTTTAACTCATCTCCATTTTAATCAGTTATCAGTTACTGAATTTGATTTGTTTGGTTGTTTGCAGGAGTTTTATTGTCACTGACAAGAAAGAACTTGCTCCTCTTGAAGATCTAATTGTATCTATATATTACATATTTGGTCACTACTTAATTGATCTATTCCTGTCTACTTAACATTTGACATAAGAATATTTCGCTTAAAAGTGAACCTTTTTATAAGTTTTCAAGATAAAGTTGTCTTAATTAAAAAACTCTAATTTCAGCCAATTATTGAAGTTCAAGTGTATTGTGGTTCACACGTAATCTAATATGTCAATACGTCGTCGTCTCCTCATCTGCCTAACACACAATTAGCTCGCCTTCAGCGACCTTCACAATGGACTGCTTCATCAGCTAATGACGACAAAACTCAAAATGTGTGATTAGGCACTGACTTTAAATTAAAATAAATAAAAAGATAAGGGCAAATCTCCTAAATAATCCTTTTTGAAGTTTTTGTCACAAAAATAATCTTCAAAAACAAAAATGACAAATCTAGCTTTTTTTTATTTTCAAAAAATTAATTTTTTTTTTTCAATTTTAAACCTCACCTCCAAAACCCCACCCCATAACTCTAAACCCTAAGTCTAGATTAGTTAACCTAAAGGGTATAAATGTATATTAGTTATTTTGTTAACCATTGAATTAACTAATCTAGACTTAGGGTTTAGAGTTATGGGGTGGGGTTTTGGAGGTGAGGTTTAAAATTGAAAAAAATAAAATATAAATTAATTTTTTGAAAATAAAAAAGGCTAGATTTGTCATTTTTGTTCTTGGACAATTATGTTTTAATTATGACAAGACAATTAAATTAGGAGTATTAATTATGTTTTGTTAATTAGTTCAACAGACTAACTTACGTCTTTGGCGTGATTAGTTTTAATTTAATTAAATTTGTTTGTATACATATCTCTCTCTCTCTCTCTACTGTGTTTTTATTCCTTAATAAGAAGATTTTCTATTTTCCGTCAAAGTTGAATCCTTTTCTCTTGCGTTGAAAATTTAAAGAAGCGGTGTGTGAGCTCATAGATCTTCGGCGCCGATGAACAATCAGGTCGTTTAGTTAGTTTCCGAATCCGATCTTTCAGAAAAGGTTCGATTTTTTTCGAGAGGAGGAATGTCAAAGGTGGTGTACGAAGGGTGGATGGTAAGGTATGGAAGGAGGAAGATCGGGAGATCTTACATTCATATGAGGTATTTCGTTTTGGAGCCTCGTCTTTTGGCTTATTACAAGAAGAAGCCTCAGGACTATCAGGTCAAAACCCCACTCCCCCTTTCTTCAAAGTCTTTTGCTTTGTTAGTTTGATTGTTTTGAGGGCTTCTACAAAGTTTCAAACTTTGCACTTTTGGGTTTATGCAAGTCTCTGGAATTACAAATTATGTTTAGGAGATAGTACACTGAACTGTAAGGAGAACAAAGTCTCAAGCTTTGCTGTTTTGATTCTCTGTCTTTCTCTCTGTTATTGTTTTGTTTGTTATGAGTTGTATGTAGATGCCATATGAGTTTCGTGGGTTTGAGTGATGCTTTCTACATGTGAATCTAGGTTCCTATCAAGACCATGTTAATTGATGGTAACTGCAGAGTTGAAGATCGAGGATTGAAGACGCATCATGGACATGTTAGTCTTGTCTTTACCCTTTTCTATTACTCTTATGTTGTTACTCGAGCGCTTTTAGATGTGTATTTGACGTTTGCCATGTTACATGGTATTGTGAACTGCAACAACTATTCTTGACGTGATTGGTCTAAGCCAGAACCCTTATTAAATCTCGTTCTCTTTCTTTAGAGGAAGTTAGTTAGTATTATCTTCTCTTCCCTGCCAATATTTGAACTTTCAGTCATGGCGTAAGAGAGGTGATGAGTAGGAGAATAAGACTCGAAAAAGTAGGAGTGACTGCTTGGTAGAGAAATATTTTCTTAGTTGTCAGGAATATCTTTGTGAGATGAGTAAATGACTAGAATACTTCAGTCAACTTAGATATGGTTAGCAAATGTGTTCCAAGACTTAGGAACCAAAGCTAAGCATTCAGTCAACACTGTGTCCATGTTGCTTATATGTGTATTATATAAATTCCTGGGTTTAGCGTAGTAAATTAGAGGGATCATCTTAAGGTTGTGAAAAGGCAGCTTTCCACAACAGTTCCGATCTCTCTCCGCTGGAAAAAGACACTTGATAATATTCGTTGTGAATCAGTTGATTGCTTTCGCTTGTCAACTTAATTTGCATTTGTCATAACCTTGTCTGTGCTATCCCTTATACCTTTACAAATTCTTCTGTGCCTGCCAACTTTATTCTGCAGATGGTTTACGTGTTGTCTGTCTATAACAAGAAAGAAAAGCACCATAGAATAACGGTATCTTCTCTTGACTTCCAAAAAACTATACTTACCATGCAAATTGGCAATTTCTTGCGTCTCGTTAGTTAATATGGAGTAGTATATTCTTGCTAGATGGCAGCCTTCAACATCCAGGAAGCATTAATGTGGAAGGAGAAAATTGAGTCTGTTATAGACCAGGTTTGTCATCTGCCTGCTTAGCTCCTAGATGACGAATTTGTTATTTAGTATTTACTGTCTGAACTTGCGTATACGGGTGCTTTCTCTGATTTACCTCACTGTGTTTTGCGCAGCATCAAGAATCCCAAGTTCCAAATGGTCAGCAATATGTTTCATTTGAATATAAATCTGGAATGGATAGTGGAAGGACTGCTTCATCTTCAGATCATGAAAGCCAGTAAGTGCCCATCTGATATAATTTCTCTATCTCTACTCACTGGTTATCTGACTTAATCATAAGTTCGCATTCATGGAATAATGCTCTGATTACTCTCTTTGCTTTATAACTTGGTTTGCTTGAATGATGACCATCCATATTTATCTAAAGAAGAATGTGGTTTGTGGTGATCGTGATTGTAGAATAAAACTTGAAAAATTGTTATCGTCTGCCTTGGTTTTGAGTCATTATAAGCATGTTGCAAAAACGCTGGAAGATACTAATAAAATGTTGAATGCTGGGATGTGAACAATTTCGTTTCAGATATCACAGCTTTAGATGTTTGGCTCTGTTTTTGTTGATTTTTTCTTAACTTTAATATGCATATAGTTATGCAGTAAATATTTGCAATTTTCTTCAGGTTTAGTACACCAGAGGATGAAGATGGCCCTCGGCGTAGTCTAATGAGACGGACAACTATTGGAAATGGTTCTTTCCATTTATTCATGATCTAATTTGGTCAGCTGCAATCTGATCTCCTCAAGAAAATGTGCAGGTCCTCCGGAATCTGTACTTGACTGGACTAAGGAGTTTGATGCAGAGTTAGCGAACCAAAATTCTGATAATCAAGCTTTC
Organism: Moricandia arvensis; assembly: GCA_905132765.1. Classification (NCBI taxonomy): domain Eukaryota; kingdom Viridiplantae; phylum Streptophyta; class Magnoliopsida; order Brassicales; family Brassicaceae; genus Moricandia; species Moricandia arvensis. Next base: position 66,876 of record CAJHQP010000636.1, on the reverse strand, counting down.
TCGAGAAAACACTGGCGTCTACTTCAGTGCCAAAATGGTTAGTGGTTTTCCAGGGTAGAATATACTGCCATTTCGGCAATGCAACATAGTTTACTATTTTCCAGTGTTAAATCACAATCAAAATATATATATATACATATGTGGAACTATTACTATCATCATTGTATTACTAGTGTTGGATCTATATATATATATATATATATATATATGTGGAACTAGCGCAACCCGTTGCTCTCTTTAATCAACTGCTATGGGAACTAGAAGATTGCTTTGAAGGAAAGAGCTAGCATTTGATCTTAATCTTCTTTGTTTTTGTTTCTATACGTTTGCAGGTCTTCGGATTTTTGAAGAGCTTCTTGAAGTTGATTACCTTGTATGAAAGTTACTAATACCTTGTCATTTTAATGGAGTGATTAGGTAGAAATTTTATCTAGACAAGAACCGTCATTTACAGTGCTACATGTGCAGCCAAGAAGCTGCAGCAGGGCAATGAAAGCTGTTGGTGTAGTGGAGGCAACATGTGAGGAAGTATTCGAACTAGTGATGAGCATGGATGGCACTCGTTATGAGTAGTGTTTCCCTGCCTTCTGTTTTTCCATTCAGTTTCCATTTGTAGGAAATGGTCTGCATGGTGTTCATTTTTCTTCATTTCGTTTCAGTTGGGCACTATTATATGGAAATCTCTTAAAACTTTCTTTGTAGTGCATTGTATTACTAGTGTTGGATCTATATTCTTCTGTTTCTTTGTAAAATTTGTCTCCTGCCCATGAATCGCTATCTATAGTATGCATCCAATCCAGAAGTATTTTTTTCTGGTGTTCTGGTCTGTATCTGAAGTTATTTATTTCCTCTTTTTTCATGTGTGATGCAGGTGGGACTGCAGCTTTCAGTATGGTAGCTTAGTGGAAGAGGTGGATGGTCACACAGCAGTGCTCTATCATAGACTTTTGCTCGACTGGTTTCCAATGTAATGTTGCACCTAAAAAATTATCGTCCAGTTACAGTCACACATTCTTCATTTAATCTTTAAAGAATGGCTATTAAGTGATTTTGATTCCAATTGAACTAGATCTTATATGCAATATCCCTAACTCCAGGGAACAATTCATGATTATTAAAATTGTTATCATTTGTGTTCTTCATGTTTCTGGTTCAGTATATTACTTTACTGAATCGAGAAGTTGTCTTTGATGCTAACTGTTCAAATGGCTCCAGGGTTGTGTGGCCTCGTGACCTATGTTATGTCCGCTATTGGCGCCGTAATGATGATGGGAGTTATGGTACCTTCCTTTCCCCCTTTCACATGCGATAATCTGGAAAGGTTGTTTTACATAGCTTTGTTGGTTATTTATCTCGCTCTTTCTGTGAAGTTGTGTTGTTCCGTTCTAGGGAGCATGATAATTGTGGTCCACAACCTGGATGCGTCCGTGCTCATCTTGAGAGTAAGCTTAGGAAACGAAAACAGTGTCTGAGCGCTTAATATGATCGTTGGTCTACTACTATCTAACCTGTCCTACTTTTGTTTATATTAGGTGGAGGATATAATATAGCCCCACTAAAGCCCCGAAATGGGAGGCCTAGAACACAGGTGCAACATCTAATACAAATTGATCTAAAAGGATGGGGTGCAGGCTATCTTCCAGCATTTCAACAACATTGTCTTCTTCAAATGCTGAATAGTGTTGCTGGTAAGTTCTTTCATGCTTTCTTTCCATTGGTTGCTTCAGGTACTTGCGGCAAAAGAAATCCAGTGGCAATTTATTATCATCCGTTTTAATTCATGGTGTCATGCTTCTCACAGGTTTGCGGGAATGGTTTTCACAGACAGATGAGAGAGGTGTTCATACCCGGATCCCTGTTATGGTCAATATGGCATCGTCTTCCTTGAGCTTGAGTAAGAGCGGAAGGTCTTTGCATCAGTCTGCATTTTCTATTGATCAAACAAACTCTGCCAACAGAAACTCCGTCCTCCTGGATGAAGACTCAGATGATGATGATGAGTTTCAGATCGCTGAATCAGAACAAGAGGTTTTAGTACTCTGCATTTAAATTTTCTAATATTGAGCAGCATCTTGAATTGAATCGTTATTCTTGTGTACTGTTTCAGCCTGAAACAAGTAAAACAGAGACTGATGTCAAGAAAACAGGTGAGCATCCTATCATTAAGTATAAGGTTGCTACCTCAAGTTCATTAGGCTATATCTAATACCGATAATTTCTTATACGATTTGAAACTTTAGAAGAAGAACCTGCTCACAACATTGATCTATCATGCTTCTCGGGTAACCTAAAGAAAAATGAAAATGAAAATGCTCGTAACTGCTGGAGGACTTCTGATGGGAACAACTTCAAAGTTCGTAGCAAGAATTTCTGTGACGATAAAAGAAAGGTCAGTAAACTTTCGCCTTGCTAATATAGAATGGTTGGGTTCTTACATCCGACTAACTTCTGTTCCTGTTCATGTAATGCTATACTGAAGATTCCTGCTGGGAAGCATCTTATGGATCTTGTTGCTGTCGACTGGTTCAAAGACAGTAAAAGAATAGATCATGTGGCTAGACGTAAAGGCTGTGCAGCACAAGTAAGAATATTCCAATCAAATCTTTCAAATGCTTCCCATGCTACTCTCTTGCTTGTGGATTCATCTTAATCGCCTAGAAAGAAATCTCCATGAAAGATTATTGAGTCTTTTGATAAACATGTTCAGGTTGCCGCAGAGAAAGGTCTATTCTCGATGGTGGTAAATGTTCAAGTAAGTTTGGTCCATCAAACGATTATTAAGATTCAGAACATAATGTTCAAACCACAAAGTCATATCTATATACGTTTGAAACTGCTTTTTTTTGTAATAGGTTCCGGGGTCAACACACTACAGTATGGTGTTTTATTTCGTGACGAAAGAACTTGTACCGGGGTCTCTGTTGCAACGTTTTGTTGATGGTGACGATGAATTCAGAAATAGCCGGCTAAAGCTTATACCTCAAGTTCCCAAGGTATGTTTATCTCTCTTTCTTTTGTGATTACTACTGCACGTATATTCACATTATTTTCCATAAATTTTTACAGGGGTCATGGATAGTACGGCAAAGCGTGGGAAGCACCCCATGTCTCCTCGGGAAAGCAGTGGACTGCAACTACATTCGTGGCCCAACATACTTAGAAGTGAGTGAGCATGCATAATGTTGAACATGAAAGCTCTCTGGTAACATCAATAACTCAATGATTGTATCGTGTTCATGTGTAGATTGACGTGGATATTGGTTCATCAACTGTTGCAAATGGAGTTCTAGGCCTCGTCATTGGTGTAATCACATCATTGGTTGTGGAAATGGCTTTCCTTGTACAGGTAAACTTGTCTGACAAACGGACACATAACATCATATGTTTTAGCTCAAGTAGTTGGGGTTATTGTTATAATGTATACAACAAATATGGTTGGGTTTTTGCAGGCAAATACACGGGAAGAATTGCCGGAAAGGCTCATCGGTGCGGTTCGGGTTTCGCATATAGAGCTCTCCTCGGCTATAGTTCCGAACCTGGAGTCAGATTAATAATAGTGTATTGACTCCTTAAAAAAACACTTGAGAAAATTACCATCAAACTTCATATATGTTCTGTCACATGAAAGTGTTTGGTTGCTCCTTTTGAAATGGTCACTCTGCTTCAATTCTTTATCCCATCTTCTTCTTCTTTTCTTTTCCTTCTGTCTTTGTTTCCATACATCTTTTACTTTTGTAATATCAATTCATAGTGAAAAATAGTTTGTCACATATCTCATTACAATGCGTCAATAGTGTACAATGTGCAACTTCTTTTTCGCTTGGTAACCGGGCTGACCCCATCATTGACATATGAGTAACCAAGTTTAGAATGGCACTGAAGCTGCGGCAATGATTATAATGCCTCTAGGCTTTATAAGGATTTGGTGCATACCAAATGAGTTATTAGAAGGCTAATAAGCCATAGAAGCTATTAAGCTACATGATCCCCACGAGTATTTCCTCTTAACCTAAGCATTCAAAACCCAGGCACATCTTCATATTGTTATCCTTGGTTGAATTGTTGTAAACTTGTAATTTCATTCCGTAGTAATTAGGCCTTTGTATTAGTACTAGGGGCGAGCCTTTATAAGCTCAAATCATTTTACAGTCTCTTCTTGAACAAAAATAAGTATAGTGGGTTTACTTCAAAGCTTAAACCAAACACATCTATCTGTAAAATAATAACATGGTTTTATTACTTATTAGTCATAACTAATCAGCAAAATTTGTAGTTTGATGAGAAAAATTGATAGGAGAGTTTGAGCTCAGAACGTCTTCGTTTAGCTCAACCCTCATGGAGAGAAATAAATGGTAAAGATACAACAGTTCTGCCGCTATTGATTTTCCAAGTCGCGCTATATAATTTTAGTGAGGAATGCTTTCTTGAAGCTGAAGGTAACTTGAATGAGAAAACTTTTGGGGAAGTTTTATCAGATGCTCGTCACCGGCTAGACCACGGAAAGCCATACCAAGAGAATAACCCAAAGCACGAGAAACCGAGACTGCCACTGCATTTCCTATCTGACAGTACCTGTACAAACCCAAAGCAGTGAATGCGATTTGCTAAGTAATCTATCACTAATATCTCTGGCATTTTTTGAAGTTTTGTCCAAAAGAACACAACTAAAGTACCTTTGTTTGATGGTTCCACAGAACTGGAAATAATCAGGGAAACCTTGAAGCCGTGCGGCTTCTCTTATGGTTAGTACTCGATCTTGCTCTGGATGCAAAAACGCCTGTAAATAGCGAAAACTCTCAAGGAATGTTACGAAACTAGAAATGGATTTCAAGTGAAAACTACAGAGGAAGTGGGTTTAACCGTTTAAGCATACCTGATTGCTGCAGCTCGGGACAGTCAAAACGGTTGGAACTGTTTCATCCCACCAAAGACGCGCAAACGGTCTGCCATATCAGAAATTCAGAGAGACTTAGAAACATGGGAAGGTTCAACAGATAGTTTCAGGTGGAGGCTGCTGAAGAACATACCTTTTAGATTTCCCTTGCTGAAAAGTAAAGACGTATTCTGGTACCTAAAGAGGGTCACAGGTGAGCTGATTCTAGATACATATATTCGTTTCTAAAATTTTACGACTGTTCAATCATCAGCAGACTTAACAAGTAGAATGCCATTAACTTTAATTTCATCAACAGCTCAAACATTTTTATATGGTTTTACTTTTATAAGAGGAGTCTTTACCAAAGGCTTTCCTGATGGCAGAAGGACTGGTTCCATTGATGGATCACGGCAGACTGTATTGTCGTTTCTGATGATTAACCCTGGAAGATCCCGGAAATTAGCTCCCTGCAAAATTATATACAGTGAGATTGACGCTGCTGGGGTCTCAGAATTGTTTATTAGTAGAAAGAAGTGTGTACCTTCCTCTTTGGGATTTGACAAACTCGGATATAATCATCTTCAAACAAAGGGGACGGCCTGTGATCATACAGTAGCATCGTCCTTTTTGTACATTTATCAATCGCAGAGCCAGTCATCTCTGACAAAGCAAAACGCTAACGCTTGAGTAACTTATGGAATATGCGAGTGAGTCTCAGTCATGTCTTATCCACTCCAGACAAAATGCTGTGAATGAGACTCTAACTACAAACATTCCATACAGGTGCAACTTACCGTGTTTGGTTGATCTAATGTATCTCTGGAAATCTGTCTCTGGGAGGCTTTCATACGACATTTTTTCCCGGGTTTCGTCGTATGACACCTAGAGTTGTGAAATGAAAGAAAATTAGAAACATATAGGTTTAACCCTGAACTGACCATGATGAATCTAATAGATATGAAACTTACATGAGGAAGATCTGATATCGCATCTTTTAGAACAAGAGCTGTTTCAAGATTTCTGGGTTGGCCTTCATCATAAGCAACTACGTTCCGCTGAAACATGAAAGTCAAGATGGGTTGAGTTGGGAGAACGCAAGGGCCAGGCAAAAAGTATGAAGTAATCACCAATTTACAATTATGTTACCTCGAACTCAAGTGGAAACCCGTATCTGACAATAACATCATGGGTTGGAAGCGGAAACGGAGGTAGGTTCTGAAACAAAATACCATATCATTTTAAATGTGGAAACAGTCAACTGGAGGAAGTTAAAAGAGGCCTATAAACTCACCATGTTTGGATCAGCTCCCCACATGAAAACTCGGGAACGGAATTGGGAAAGACCATAGCAACCAGCTGTCATGATACCTAGCCTTGCTTGGTATCTCATGTGCACGAGACGGCTCAAAGCGTATCTCCCAAGAGAACCTTTGTCCAAACGCAGAATATCAACAACGTTTTCCATCAACACGAATTTGGGTTTCAGATACTCCACTATGTCCATGAAAACTATAATTTGCTGATTCCTTTCATCGTTCAACGGAGCATCAACTATCCTGTAGCGGTTATAGCCACTAATTCCTTGACATGGAGGTCCACCACATATCACACCAACACCGCCCTGGGTTACATTCATTTACAAGATTTTCTAATATTAAGTGAAATAAGATGTTGATGGGTACACTCATACGACTTTCAAAGATAAGGCATTCAATTTAGAGGCAAGGAAACAAATCTTACAGGAAGTGGCAAGATCTTGTTCTTGAACCCCCTTGTTACAAACTCCCGCATGGCATCTTGACAATTGCTAAAATTTCAAACAATATTAATTAGATCGGGAAAAAACAGACACCCCTTTTCGCATTAGTTTAAATCATATACCTCAATTCTTCTGCTGGCTCCCAAGTATCTTCGTTGCTGCTATATCCTTTCCAGTGCACCTGATAAAATAGTCATGAGCATAAATTCAACTTCAGAAAACTACAACGCCACAAGAGAGCCAAGCCATGCAGAATATTTATCTTGGAAGTTGTAGAAGGTGAAAAGAACATTCTTAAACCCGTACAGAGTAACGTCGATCAACAACAAAATTGCAATACATGGACACCTTACATACCTTAAACTTCAGGCCACATTCTCCTGTCTTGTTTGGATCACCATAACATATATCAACCAGCTTTTCAACTTCGTACTCCTCAGGTTCTGAATCATCGTCACTAGAAGAGCTACTTTCACTGGTTTCTCTTGTTGAATTTTCGGATTTTAATGCATCAGTCGTCTGACCATCGTTAAACACATAGAGCTTGCATAACTTATCCCACTCCTTCAAAAGTTCGAGGAAGTCTCCAGCAGAATCATTCCTAACCTGTAAACAAAGACAGCAACGTTAGATTGGCATCATTCTCCTTAAACTGATATAGCAATTGGCACCAAAAGTATTCTGACCTGCGTCTGTGGATGGTTCAATTTCAAGCTCTCACAGGCAGCCAAATTCTGGTCAATAGCCCATTTCTGAACATGAAGAATTTAGAAATCATATATTAATGGAACTGAGTGAAAAAAGAGCAGCCCATCCTTAGTTAAAGAGATAAATATTAATTACTTAAAGCAAGTACCGTCACGACTTCAACTCCAGAAATCTTGGCTCCAAGATTCAACCCAGTGGACATTCCACCACAACCACTGTAAAGATCAAGCACCAGAAGCTCTTTGCTAAAAGTTTTATTTTCCAAAAGAGATTCAGTGGATTCTGTAAGTGACACATCGGCGCAACACTCGAGCTTGTTTTCGGAAGTTTCTGAGACCAAAAAGAAAGAAGCAATGCTCAAGCTCCTGCGTATATATATTGCTTAACAGCATGAAAACTTACGATTTCTCAAGGTTTGAAATGTCGAATACTCCACGCAGTACTCCATATCAAAATAGAAGTCCGATTTTATAGAATTGGGCTTTAATCCTGCCTGCAAAGTCACGAAACTAAAAGTATCAAATGCAGATTGTAAAAAAATTGCCAGCTCTGGTAAGATTGAGAAAATGCAGAAAAGAAGAGAAAGAGCTCGCTAAGCATACCCTAGATGATACTTGTAAAACAGTAACTTTAGAAATAAGACAACCTATTGGATTGTCATTCATAACAGTAGAATAGAAGAGACGCCTTGTCTCATGATTAGTAGCCTGCTTCTGCATTACCTACAAACATTAGACAAATGAGTATTTAATTCTTTCATCTCAAAGTATTAAACAAGCAGAAAGATAAGAAACTGTCTACACACTGTATCCGTTGCTCTGTAGAACCACTGAACTCGGAAGTAGCTTTCTTCATCTGTTGTCTTAAAAACTCTACTATCTTGCCGATAGGTGTCTCTTCTCCTTCACCCTGTAAAGTTATTGTAATGAATCGGGAACTACTATGGAGACGGACGTTTGATTAGCTATCTATCTCCTTTTCACAAGTGCATAACATTCTAGAAAATCTAACGCTCTTGAAGGAAAAAGTTGCGTATCCAATAAAAAACGAAAAGTAGCCAATCATGATAGAGAAGCACGTTTTACCGTTATGCAAGCAAAATCTCCAAGGCTAAACGTTTGGTTGTCGACTTTTGCTTGCGAATAATGGCATTCCACATTTGCAACAATCATGTCTTCTTCATCTCTTCAAAATAATCGCTCAGGATAATTTAATGTACGGTAGATCAAAGGAAATGTGAAGCAAAAATATTTTAGGTAAACAGGGACTTGATAAAACATCGAGTACTTACTCTGACTGTTGGCCTTTACTCTTAGATTTGCGTTCCTGAAAATAAATGAAACTCACAATCAGACACGAGGTTGATAATTCGAGAGTGAAAAGAAAGAACTGAGATTTTTGTTATGTAGGATCAAGCAAAGGGAGGCTATCTTAAGGAACGGACAAAGACATTGGTTTATCATGTACACACCATTAGACTATGTAATCTGTATTGCTCAAATATACTTTCTAAGCTACGAACGAAAACTAAAGTAGTTAAGTACAGAGAAATTAACCAACTACCTTGAGGTCATATCTCCAGCGCCATCTTTCTTTAGCCTCCTCGCAAGGAATTGGCTCACCAATGAAAAAGGAGGAACCATGTTCATGCTTTTCACGGACAGCAGTACGGGTCACTCGCGCACCCTTTCCCTTGGTTGATTTAATTGGACTTTTTTGATCCACTGGTGCTTGTCTCCCATTTACCCCTGTGGAGAAGGTAGATCCACTTCCATCTTGCACGTGCTTGGCTGGCTGCGGCTCTTCATCGTTTTCAGAAAGATAGATCACAGCAGAATTTACATGCATCTCCCCAGTTACTCCGTTAGCAGCAGCACCGCAGTTACTCGTTTTACTCTGACGTGACTCTTGTTCCACTAACGTAGTTGTCATAGGTAATCCATTACTCGTACCATTTTCACTAATTTCCAAAGAGCTAGTGTGAACGCCACTCGCATTGGGTTCAGAAGATCTGCGTGTTCCTAAATACTTGACCTTACTACCATTTACAGTTGTCTTGAAGCAACCTGAAGGAGAATTTAATAGCTCTTGCTTAGATGAAACAAGGCCATCACCTTCACATTTCTTTATAGCCTCACAGCAGTTACCATTCTCACTAATTTCCACCACCTTCTCAGTTCCTCTCACCTGTTTCGCATCACATAATCCCACACCATTTTCAACAATTCCAGACAGCCTTCCAGATTTCATGGATGGAACAGGCTTCTCTTGTTCTTCAGACTTGCCAAAACTTTCTCCCCCCTCATTCTCCATCCCCTTAGTGAACCTTGCAGATCTCCTCGTTCGTTTATTGCTACTGAAACTCTGACTACAACGCTTGACACTTGAAGATAACGCACCACAGTCAAGTTTCCTCTTCGCCGGAACTTGCGATCTACCTTCAGCATTGTCGTTCTTATCTTGGCACTCCAAAACGACATCCATCTCCAAGCTCTTAGCAATCGCAGCTATGTCTCTGCACAAAATTCCACGGAAGATTATTCATCAAAACCACACAAGAGAATAGTTAGTTCAACAGCTTAATGATGTTTAGCCATTAAAAATCAAAGTCTTTGAATCTTTGACTTACTTGAATGACAATCCTCCAGAATCTAAGCCTCCTTTCTGCATTAAATCCATAAACAAACAAAACATTCATCAACGAAAGAACTATACGATCTAGCATCTAAGTAACCTGCATTGCATTGAATTTAGCTAACTAACCTTAACGGGAGCACTACTAATCTTTCTCTTACTCAACACAATCTTTCGGGTGACCGGAACAGAGGATGCATTATCGGTAATTCGATCCACCGGAGTAAATCTCGGCGATCTCCGAACCTGAGAACCGTTGGTAAGCATCGGCATCGGCGGCTGCTTACCAGGGGATCTACCTTCTCCTCCACCAGGCGAATTAGAACTGAGCCTCGTGGATCTCCTGCTCGTACTCATCGTCTCTAGAGTAGAAGAGTGGAGGAGATCCAGTTGAGCAGTGGGCTCTTCTGACTCGCATTTCGCTGGAGATAACATTGGAGGAGAAGGTTTTTAGAGAGATCCAGAAAATTTGGCCAAGTGTGGAAAATGTACTGACAATTGGTAACAATATCATGTGAGTTTTGAATCGGTAACTTTCTTTTTATTTCATCTTTTTGTTTTTGCTTTATATTTGACTGCCATTTGTCATGTGATCTTTTATTTTGGACAAATATCTCAAATAACATTTTTTAAATTTTTGAAAAAAAAATCAAAATAGTTCTTCTCATTTTGTTAAAATTAATTTTTTTATTTTTTTAATTTTAAATCTCATCTCCAAAATTTTATCTTATAACTTTAAACCATAAATATAAATTAGTTAACGAAAAGTATAAAAATATATTTATACCATATAATAAAGATTATTTTGGTTATTTTTTTTAAACGTTACTTTGATGACAAAAGTTTTTTTAGGTTTAACATTAATAACTATAATCATATATATACATTAACTATTATTAATCTAAAGGATAACATTAATAAAATATTTAATAATATTAATATCTTTTTGAATATTAATATTTAAAATCCCTTTAGGAGTTCATGTAAATTGCATAACGATTGTCTAATGTTATTATATATTTGAATTATATAAATTCGCATAACACTATATAGTATGAAATAGTATAGGTTTTTTTTTTGAGAAAATAGTATAGGTTTTTTTTTTGAGAAAATAGTATAGGTTTTTTTTTGAGAAAATAATATAGTTGATTAAGGAAGATGCCTCTGGAGCTAGTATATCGGGTACCTATAGCGTCTAACGCCGCGTAAGCAATTGCCTAGACAAATTAATGCGGTCCCAATTTTGTCTAAAAAATGTTCATAGTTTTTTACGGGATCAGATACAAGTTAGTTACAAGATTCAAATATTTCTAGATTATTTATTGGACAAATTTCTCAAATAGATCATTTTAAAGTTTTTGTCAAAAAATAGACTTTATGATAAAAATAAATAAAATAGACTTTTTTATTTTAAAATTTTTAAATATTTTTAATTTTAAACTTTACTTCCAAAATTTTATCACATATTTCTAAACCATAAATATAAATTATTTAACCTAACGGGTATAAATATATATTTTTATCTTTAATAAAGTCTATTTTAATCATTTTTCTCTTTAAATACTATTTTGAAGACAATTTTTTTTAGGTTATCTAATGGTATTCCTCTTATTTATTTGGTAAACATAATACATGCATGTGATTTAATTCGTCAAATCAGCAGAAAAATGGTTGGGTAATTAATCAAATTGCAAACTTATAATACTTATGAACCAAACCGATGATATTCAAGTCTCCCATGCAAACCTTCTTAAATATGTGGATCTTGTTTCTTTTGTCACTATTAGATATTATTTAAAATAGTTTTTTCAATAACTAACGTACATTTAATAGTTAATTTTCTTGTATGAATATCAAACATTATAGGGTCGACGAGCTATTTCCCCACGAGAACTATCATATAACATCATATTCTCACCAAACTATGACTTAGTGTTAAATTTCCATGATTTGAAAGTTATACACGTATTTCTCCACGAATTAACAGTTCTGAATGTATTTCTCCTCGAATCGATACTTCAAAACGTAATTACCCATAGACCATGGTTTTAATTGGTTTACTATCAACCAAATAGTTTAAACCGGCTAAACCAAACCAAAATTTATTTTAAACAATTTTTATTAAAGAATATTGTTTCTATTCTTGTTTAAATTTCAAAATATATATATTTTTAATACAAAAATATTTCCTAGAATTTTTTATATTTTTGGGCTTTTAAAAAAAAAATTAAAAAATTTACATCAAAATTTAGTGTTTACAAAATTTAATAAAATTCCAATGAACAAATAAGCTTATTAATTTTTTTTGGTTTTTTGAAATCTGAAATAAAAAAATTAAATTTTGATAAAACTATATGTCAAAAATCTATGTTTTGTTGAATTTTGACTTATTAATTTTTTTATCAATAACATAAAAATTTATAAAATTATGATAAATATCCATAATTTTATAATTTTATGTTATTGATAAAAAATGATTTACGTCAAAATTAAACAAATCATAGATTCTAGACGTATACTTTTATCAAAATTTATTTTTTTTGCTATCAAATTTCAAAAAAAAAAAATTTAATAAGCTTATTTGTTAATTGTAATTTTATTAAATTTTGTAAACATAAAATCTTGGTGTAAATTTTTTTTAAAACTTTTTAAAAATGCAAAAAGATATAAAAATAGGAAAACTTTTTTGAATTCAAAATCTATATATTTTGAAATTTAAACAAGAAGAGAAACAATATTATTTAATAAAAATTGTTTAAAATGTATTTTGATTTGATTTAGCCGGTTTAAACTATTTGGTTAATAGTAAACCAATTAAAACCATGGTCTATTGGTAATTAAGTTTCGAAGTATCGGTTTGGGGAGAAGTACATTCAGAAATGTTATTTCGTGGAGAAATACATTTATAACTTTCAAATCATGGAGATTTGACACTAGGTCATAGTTCGGTGGGGATCTGATGTTATATGATAGTTCTCGTGGGGAACTAGCTCGTCGACCCAACATTATACACCATAGTTGTGTCTATAAACTATTAAAATTATATGATATAGTATAAAAAGAGAAATTTTCTCTAATTTATATTGTTTGAATGTTGTATATAACTTTATTTCCACACATTTTTTGTTATAGTATGTTTTTTCAATATGCCAAAGTACGATTACTTGTCAGTTTTACATTATCTTAGTAAAATTTTCCTTGCAGATAAATACAATATGCGTGCGACTTTGAATACGTTGACTAATTATAAAGTACTTTAAATTTTAAATATAGTAGATAATGATAGAAATAAAAGTTGTTATGTGGAGAGATATTTTCTTAACTTATATTGTAGTGTAATAAAATAGTTTTTATTTGTTTGTGAAATAACAAATCCGTTGTTGAAAATACATAAATTCTTGGCAAGATGTTAAAATGTTTTTTGAGTTTATTGCTGAGCTTATAGTGAGTTTCATAGGAGATGTGTCACCCGTACTCGTGTACTTTAGTTATCTCTTATCCTACCTCAAAAACTTTTGATGATTTTATTTTGTTGTCAAAATAAAATTGTGTAGCTGATGAGGAGTAGCTTCTCTGTAAATTTAGAAGTGTAAATCGGGATAAGATAAGTTGATTGTAACCATGAAAACTTCATGTGTTTGATTATGTATGCGCTGTAACTTCTGGAAAATAGCTGATTGATTTTCCATATAGTTGATTGTAACCTTTCTCGATCTACAATATAGTTTTGCTTATAAGATGAAACTGATGTTTGAAATGTGGTCAATTTTTTCGCATGTACTTGTTTAAAAGTAAGCTAATTTGAACTTTGCTTTCGTTTCAAGATAATGACGGTTAATTCTTTATGTAATGCATAATTGTCCAACTACATTTGTGTTTGGTTAGTGTTTTAGGTGGCTATTTGTTTATCTATTACACTATGTGCAATAGTTTCAAAATTTAACACTCTTCATCTTATTTTTAACAATCTACATCATCGTTTTTTTCTATCTCCTTATTCAATACATATTCAACATTTTTGTTTAGTAAAATTCAACATCATATTTTATTAATTAATAAATATTTGTTTCTACATTCAAATTAAATAAACTTAATATTTATTTACAAAGAATTTAAAATGATTAATTTTTGGATAGAAAATTAAAATAAATTATTTAATTTATAATGAGATTATTGACTATAAATAATTAAGAGAATATGAAAGTACCAAAAATCGAAGTGACATTTGTCGTTAGTGGTCTTCACATTCTTTTATTCAACATGTTGAATATTTTTAACACTAAATAATCCATATCATCAAATTTCATTTTTCAACACGCTTATTGTAGTGATTCAACAAATGAATCTTTTATTCAACACACCCATTATAAATAGTCTCAAGCTTAGTATACTTTGAAGGTAGGTGTTAGGAGTGGCTGAATGTATTAGCCAATTGTAATTGTGAGGTGACATGTTGTGGTTTTGGAAAATTTGGAACCGTCTTCTTCATTTTAATAACTATTGTTTCATGGTTGATAAAAATGATGTATGGTTGTGTAGTGAGCTTGTATTTGTTATTGTTTGGCACCACCTTAAATTTGAAACTTGTAACATATCACCTTATGATAAGTGAGGTTCTTCATTTGTTATTTTACTGGACATCTGATCTTGTTTATCCCTGAGTTGAAAGTAAATGAGTAAGTAATATAATTATGTATTTAAATCACATAGAATAATAACTAACCTTTTTGTTGAGGCATATAAAGTCAGTGCTGAGATTTGCGTTTTGTGATTTATGATGAGCTAAATCTTACTTATTTGATATTGTTGTGGGTGAAATTTCTTGTGCAAGTGTATTGATGCTGATGCTCGTGTGATGTGTTTTGGATGGCCATGTTTCTATGTGAAGAAATAGTAGGTTTTATTTAAATGTAAGATAAAGAAAAGCTATATTTTGCAACAATTTGAAGTTTGAACACGCTAATCATAGTTCATTATTAAATAACACAAATTATTTTGTTTAAGTTCTGCTATGTTACGGAAAACTAACACAATTATATATGGTTTATAAAGTTTGTTATTAATTAATCCATAGCATATTTGAATTTTTGTCCGTTTATGTTAAAGGTCACTACAGTAGTATCAATCTCTGCATATTATATTATTTTTGAGGTTGTTATTAGTTTGAAACTATTATATTGCTTTATACAATGTATTTATATAAACTGAGCTTCGTTTCTTCCCACAGGAACCGCCGTCGTCTGAGCTCTGGTTTCTTCCCTCGTCGCCTTTCACTCTCTTTCTCTCTGTTTTTTTAGGTGCAGACGAATGAAGACTTACTGAAGAAGTGAATAGTCAACAACGCGGGCCATGGAGTCTCCCGCGGGTGAAAGTGGGCCTTCCCGCTTTAGGCCCGGTTCTGCACAAACCCTTTCCGCGACGCCCGCTAGTTCGCAAGATATGAATTGCCCGGCCCATACCCGCCCCGCTCCAAACCCTTTTGGGCCTTGTCCCGCGGTCCAATACCCATGTTGGCAATCCTACCCAAGGCCCATGGTGGGTGCCAACTATTGAATAAGAAATCGGTGATGTACTTCAAGTAGACAAATTTTGATGGTGAATTTAAGAGAAGTCTTCTTTCTGAGTTTGAATTGGACGAATGAGAGTAGAAGATGTTTTATAAGTTACAGCTGAACCCGGTGAAAGGCTACCTACATAGCCTTTGAATAGTGATCAATCCAACTGTAGTTCACAACAAAGAGACACAAGAGCCTAGATGAAGGATTGTGTCTAGGTGGTTATCTATTGAAGTATTCTCTCTTTAAAGATTGTTGTGGATTTCTCCAAAAGTCAATCTCTTCTTATGCAAATCGAAGAATTCATTTTCACTCTTTCATGAGATTCATATGCAAAATGAATCCAAACTCCCATTAGACTTTGCCAAACTTTTTCCACTTTCATCAAGTTTGCCATCCACTCGAATATTTTCCAAGATAGTAGTTGGTTTGTTGATCTCATCTCTTCGAGAGAAATAAAAAAAAACTCGACCTTTTCCTTTATCCACCTCATATGTAATGACGGGAAGTGCCTCCAAGCAAAGCATTGTCTTTTGTCCTGTTGGATCATTATCCAGATCCGAAACAGATTTTTGTACACGTTTATGTCGTATGCATCTTTCACTTCCATTTGCCGCAATAATGTATTCTCGCATTTGTTACAGAACCTTCTGATTGATCTTCATACGACTCGTTGCTTTGTAAAAAATAATTTGTTCATCATCTAGCACCCCATATAGAGGATCATCCTTTGCAATAGTAACAAAACTCTGTTTCCCTTCTGATGTCCATCACATGTTGCTTACGTTCCATTGCTTTTGATTGTCTTTCTTGGATCAAGATAAGGCACTTATCTTGTCCATGGGTCAAACATTGACGTTTGTTTTCCTTAAAAATCATTCCACATTCTGATATAAGCAATGTTTGGCAAGTTTATCACTTTATATATCCTTAGTAGTCTTGAAACATCAAAGAAAACTCTTATTCATATGTACTCATGAGTTTGTGCCTCGTTTGGTTCAAAAACTATCAAATTGACCTTTCTAATAAGCTCACAACGATCAACGACGATGCTCCAATCTTTAAATGTCCACAGTATTCTCTTCATTATCTCTCGAAGATCATGTTCCTAGTTTAAAAAAAAATTGGAAGGTAATCTTGAAAAGAGCAATCCCATGAACTCGATCCTTGCCACTTCCTTGGCATATCTCATATATGATCTGCCATATTTTGACATTTCATATGCAACATACGTCCCATAATACTCATCTTATTTCGTTTAACCGCATTGAGCTGAGGCAAATCTGGAAGGTTGAAAAAACCTCTTCCTCCTCCTCCTCAAGAAACACTGACTCAAAAGCGTTGTGAATGTTGACTATATCACTTACAACTCCAAACTGAATGATAAGGCTCACTCCATGATCTTCCAATTTTCTGAATAAGGTGGCAACTAAATAACCCTAGCTAAAACCGAAAAAAGACTAGAAGATTTAATAGGTCAAAAACCTATATATGGTTATTTGTGTTTTTGATCAAAGAAGAAAAAACTTTGTCAACAACTCTACTTCCCTTAAAATAAAGATTCTAACTCACATAAAGAAAACAATTAATTAAAAGTTTTATTTTTAGTTCCAACAATTTTATAAATATTTATTATTTATGAAATAAAAGACACCATTTTTTATTTTTCTATACTTACTTTTAAACAAATTCATCATTATATAATATTAGCCAGTTTATAAATTGTGGTTACTATTTGTCAATTTGATTTTGATTTTAAAATATTTATAATTAAAGAAATTAATTTAAAATCTGCATGTAATATTTAATTAATCATGTCTTTTTAAAAAGGAAAAAAACATCTAAATTTCTGCAGCTGTATTGTAAAACCTTAAAGCTGAAGTTATATATCAAATAATTTAAATTACAGCCTAGGCAATCAAGTCCATGATTTCATATAAAGATCTTCATTGGTTTTATATAAATCAAATCAGGTAGACAAATGGAATACACAGCTCATCTCATGTGGCAAGATAGACTATTTTATTGGGAAAATCGCATAACAAACCTTCAAAGTGTCAGTTACTCACATTTGTATCACTTTAAACCTTCGAACTCACATTTGTATCACAAAAAATCTTCAAAGTAAATAGATGACCTCTTTAACTGGTAAAAACGGTAATTCATCAGATTGTTTTCCCAAAATTAATTATTTAATTAATAAAAAAAAATTACAAATCAAAAAATTAATTTTAAAAATCAGAAAGATAAATAAGAAATCAGAAAAGTAAATAAATATTCACAAAAGTTCAGAAATTAAATAAAATTGAATTCTCAAAATATATAAAAATTCAAGAAATAAGAAAAAAATAAAAGATTAAACTGAATACATAAAATTAAAAAAAATCATAAAAAGAGAAAATTCAGAAATTCAAAATAGTTAAATAAAATTACAAGATTATGTTTTTCAGGAAAATTGTTTGAAACCATCATCGTCAATAATTATATGTTTGAAATTTTATTGTCATCAGTTTTTTCTAAAAAAAAGAAATCTTTGTAATTTTATGTGATTTTCAATAAAAACTAACATATCATTTGTTGAAAATAAAAGTTTCAAACATATTACTTTTGATGATGATGGTTTCAAATAGTTTTCTAAAAACATAATCTTGTAATTATTAAAAACTATTTTGAATTTCTGAATTTTCTATTTTTAATGATTTTTTAAACCTTTTTTTAATTTAATTTTATGTATTTCAATTTAATATTTTAATTTTCTCTTATTTTCTGAATTTTTATATATTTTTTTGAAAATTCAATTTTATTTAATTTTTGAATTTTGTGAATATCTATTTACTTTTCTGATTTTTTTATCTTTCCAATTTTTAAACTTAATTTTTGATTTTTAAATTTTTTTTATTTATTTTATTGATTAAATAATTAATTTTTGAAAAAAAATCTGATAAATTACTGTTTTTACCGGTTAAACAGATCATCTTTTTACTTTGAAGGTTTTTTATGATACAAATTTTAGTTTGAAGGTTTAAAGTGATAGTGAAAAAAACTTCAAGGTTTAAAGTGCGAGTGAGTAACATTTTGAAGGTTTGTTATGCAATTTTCCTCTATTTTATTAGTACTAAGTTTTTTTATCAATAAGTTTATTATATAGTGGAATTAGTAAAAGAAATTGTTTGAAACCCCTTGAAATAAATTAAGGATTCTAACTAGAAGAGAAACGGGAGATTAAAAGTTTTATTGTTAGTCACAACAATTTTATAAGTATTTATTAATTATGGAATAAGATACACCATTTTTCATTTTCACTTTTTTAGCTAAAACAATTTCATAGTTATATATATATTAACTAGTTTATAAATTATGATTACTATTTATCAATTTTATTTTGATTTTAAAATAATTTTAATTAATTTTAATTTAAATATGCAGATAATATTTATTAATCATGTCTTTTTAAAAAGAAAAAACATCTAAAATTCGACAGCTATGCTATAAAATCTAATATATTAAAACAGAGTCCTATTTTTTATCTACTTATAAATAGTTTAGGTTGAACCATTGTATTTTTTTTATCTACTTACAAATAGTTTAGGTATGACATTACCTAGATTTTCTATTATTTCTACATCTACATAACTTAAATATTATTAAATATATATACTAGCCTAAAATTAAGGAACTAAATAAGTAATCTATTGTTTTTTTTTAAATCAATTCAATTCATATTACACTAAATTTGAATAACTAATTAATTATATTTTATTTACTAATATAAAATAGTTATATATGCCTACAACTGGTTATATACGCATCAG
Source organism: Moricandia arvensis (assembly GCA_905132765.1). Taxonomy (NCBI): domain Eukaryota; kingdom Viridiplantae; phylum Streptophyta; class Magnoliopsida; order Brassicales; family Brassicaceae; genus Moricandia; species Moricandia arvensis. The sequence continues at coordinate 47,532 of CAJHQP010000636.1, read as the reverse complement.
TTTTTTAGTTTGGATTTGGTTCGAACTTCGGATTACATATTTTATACCGAAGTTTACTTCAAATTAAAAAAAAAATCGTTATATAAAATTTTCATCGAAAAATTATCCGCGCTTTAGCACAGGTTAGAATCTCGTAAAACCTTAAAGCTTAAGTTCTATATCAAATAATTTAAAATTACTGCCTAGCCAATCAAGTCCATGATCTCATATAAAGATCTTCATTGCTTTTATATAATACAAATCAGGTATACAAATGGAATACACAGCTCATCTCATCTGGCAAGATACACTATTTAATTAGTACTAAGCTTTTAATCAATAAATTTATTAAATAGAGGAATTAATTATTAAGAGAAATTGTTTAAAACACGTTTAAAAGTAGCGGCAACTCCGTCCTTCATTTTACTCTTCCCGATCAGAACATCTTAAACTCCGCCGTCGTCGATACTCCTTTCTCCAATGGCGGCGACTCACCTCCACATATCCCCAAACGCTAAAACCCCAACAACAACAACACCGTCTCACCAAAACCCTCCTCCTCCATGGTTCTCTCCCGGCACCGGAATCTACACCAGCAAACACCCCTCCGTCCACCTCCCCGTCGACCCAAATCTCTCCGCCGTCTCCGCCCTTTTCTCCCACATTCACAACCTCGACGATCCTACCTCCGCCGCCTTCGTCGACTCCTTAACCGGATTCTCGATATCTTACACCCAGCTTCAGATCATGGTCAAATCAATCGCGGCGGGGATTCATCGCGATCTAGGTGTCCAACAAGGCGACGTCGTTTCGCTCGTCCTCCCTAACTCCCTCTACTTCCCGCTGCTGTTCCTCTCGTTGATCTCCTTAGGCGCTGTTGTTACAACCATGAACCCTTCGAGTAGTGTAGGAGAGATCAAGAAGCAAGTGAGTGAGTGTAACGTCGCGTTAGCGTTTACTTCTAGTGAAAGTGTTGAGAAGTTGACTTCTTTAGGGGTTGTGGTGATAAGGGTACCTGAAAGTTTCGATCTTGATTCGACCCGAATCGAGAACCCGAAGTTTTACTCCATCGTCAAAGGAGAGTTTAAACCTGTACCGAGGCCGTTGGTTAAGCAAGACGATGTAGCTGCGATTATGTATTCATCTGGGACTACAGGAGCTAGTAAAGGAGTTATGTTAACTCATAGGAACCTGATTGCATCGATGGAGCTTTTTGTGAGATTCGAAGCTTCGCAGTATGAGTATCCAGGCTCGAGTAATGTTTATCTTGCGGCTTTGCCATTGTGTCATATCTATGGTTTGTCACTCTTTGTAATGGGACTGTTGTCTGTTGGATCAACCGTTGTTGTTATGAGGAGGTTTGATGTTTCTGATGTTGTTGATGTGATCGAGAGGTTTAAGATCACTCATTTCCCTGTTGTCCCTCCGATGTTGATGGCGTTGACAAAGAAGGCAAAGGGAGTTTGTGGGGATGCGTTTAGAAGCTTGAAGCAGGTTTCTTCTGGAGCAGCGCCTTTAAGTGGGAAGTTCATTGAAGATTTCCTTGAGACTCTTCCACATGTTGATTTGATTCAGGTCCTCGGAGATTTACTGTTGGAAATCTGTTTATGAGCAGCGTTCGTGTTTATGTATAGAATCACTGTTTTGTTGTTGCAGGGATATGGAATGACTGAATCAACCGCAGTTGGAACACGAGGCTTCAACTCTCAAAAGCGTAGGAAGTATTCTTCGGTGGGACTACTTGCTCCAAATACGCAAGCCAAGGTAGTAGATTGGAGCTCTGGCTCTTTCCTTCCACCAGGAAACCGAGGAGAGCTCTGGATACAAGGTCCTGGAGTCATGAAAGGTAAGATAAATTCTTCCTAAACTACTACTTTTTTTCCTTGCCAAAATAGTTAAGAGAATACATAGGTCTTGTGTCAACGGTTTACATAAATAGAGAAGCTCTTGCATCCTCATTAAAAAGTAAATATAGACGGGATCTTCCAACTGTCCTGTGGAGTATTTGATGACTGTGTTAGAATATTAGGCATATTATCTTGTTATTGCTTGTGTCGTCAACCAGTTTGATTTTACTGAGAGAAATATAAACATCATTCATTTATGTATCAGGATACTTGAATAACCCAGAAGCAACTGAGATGACAATTATTGAAAAAAATTGGCTACGTACTGGGGACATTGCTTATTTCGATGAAGATGGTTACCTATATATTGTTGACCGTATGAAGGAGATTATTAAGTACAAAGGTTTTCAGGTAAAATCAGTTTTATCTGACTAAAGTCTCTCTTTAACTTTCATTAGATCACAGTGAGTGACTCTAAAAGAAGGAATATTTGGGTCTTTTTGGCAGATAGCACCAGCAGATTTGGAGGCTGTTCTTGTTTCACATCCTTTAATTATCGATGCTGCAGTAACAGCGTAAGTCTCAAATTTCTTTTGACAAATCTTGTTCCAGGTTCAAAGATTTTGATATAATATGTTTAATAAGTGGAAGATACTGGACAATGTGGCACAGTGTGTGTTGTGGATTATGTTGTGACATAAGAGTTTCTATTACAGTGCTCCAAATGAAGAGTGTGGAGAGATTCCCGTAGCATTCGTGGTACGGAGACAAGAAGCAACACTTTCAGAACAAGATGTAATAAGCTACGTAGCTGCTCAGGTTAGGGTCTCTACTAATTCAGTTTAAGGCTTTTGCCATATTGGAAACAGAACATGTTTTGTACATTTGGAGATGGACGGACTGATGTGATGTGTTTTTGATTTGTGTGGTAGGTTGCACCGTACAGGAAGGTGAGGAAAGTGGTGATGGTTAACTCAATTCCAAAGTCTCCAACTGGGAAGATATTGAGAAAGGAACTAAAGAGAATATTAACAAACTGTGTTTCTTCAAGATTATGATTCTTCCATAATCTTAAGTTTCATCTTTTTTTGGGTAATAATAATAACACAGAGAGGAGATCGACTAGTGTAGCAGTATTCAATTTGATTCTTTATTGGTTTGGTAACTTCCAAAAAGAGACTTGAGCATAAAGATGTGTTATTTTCCATGAATAAGCAGTAGTGTTGTTGTAATCAGAACTCTTTGTAAACCATAAAATTGTAACTTTGCATTAGTTTTCATACTTAAACACAAAATTCCTTTTGGGCATTTATTGGCATTTGAGTATTCGGTTTGGATCCGATCATTTTGGATATGGGATAGGTATAGGATTCTTCGGTTCGGGCAATCCTTGATTCGGATTGGTTCAGATAATAAAATTAGAAATAGTCTGATACCAGAAAACCGTTTTCACTCAACAAACACATGAATGTATCATCCTCTTCACTAATTTATTTTTCTCTAAAATAAACAAACCCTTCTCATGGTTTAAACCCGACCCGACAAACCCAGTTGCAAACACACTTGATAACAAAGTCAAAAATCGAGTTGGGAACTCAAAAAAAAAAAAGGGGTCAGAGTTCTCGATTTTGTGTGTTCTGTCGGGTTCCACAGCACATCTAAAAGTGTCAAATGGTCGGGCCGTCCATAGGCCAGCCCTGTCCAGATTGTTGTGGACGGTCCATAGATAAGACCAAATAACATATGGTTTAATTAGGCCAAGAACCAATATTGTTCATGGTAATATGGTCTAAGACCAATTGGACATTGGGCAAGCCCAAAACACTAAAATTCTAGGTTTTTCTAATTTGGGGGAAAAGTGAAATAATGAGATCCAGTCAGACTCTTTCCTCCTCTGTCGTCTTCTTCTTCTCGGGTCTGTTTCTTCTCCTTCATGGCGTCCCTGATTAATTAGGGTTTTTGGGTTCTTAGTGGCTTCAACCTCCAGCTCTTTCCTTCGTCTCCTCTTTTCTGGTTTTCAATTGAAGTTTTGATCTGGGTTTGTGGTAAGAGCTGATAACTCTCCTTATAAATTCAGAAATAACAAGAGACCTTTTGATTTTTAAGTTCCTAACGGACTGGGATTACCAAGGCCACTGTGTCGGCTACTTTTTGATAACTCCGAGATCAATAGGAGTCCTCTTGGCTATGAACAACACTCTGAGATAACTGCACTCGACAAGTATGTCACGTTTCTCTTTCGCTCTACTTAGCAAAGCTTAGAAATTCTGGTTGGTTAAAGTATGTTATAAGGCTATGGTGAGAAAAGGTCTTAGCTTGATTGGTTTTTCTTCTTTAGTTATGTATATATAAAGTTTATCTAACATGACTTAAATAAACAAGGACTTGGTTGCCTTACGTAACTTAAACACGTCAATTCTATGATCTGTCTAACGTTGCGACTTTCTATGTTTATGTATTGTATTCCCATTATTAAAGGTTTAACTATATTTTAGTCTATATTACTTTTAACCAACGATTTAATTTGCTTTGATGTTTTGTTATTGTGCAAATGGCTTAGTGTAAAGAACACGTCTTTGATCAGTGAGAGCTTATTTAGTTTCAATAGTTCCTAACTATATAACAAGTATTTGATCAGTGAGAGCATACATGAATTTGTAACCTAATGAATGTGATGTTCCCGTGTCACCTTTTTGGGCAAATGTTTGTTGATTGCGTTTATGTTAGATATCTCTGACTCTTTTAGTGAATTTGTAGGTATTCAAGGGTGGACATATTTCTATATCATCAAAAGATTTGTTTTACTTGCTTCTTAGCATCAGAGATTCTTAGTTCTTCTAGCCTTTTTGTATGTAGTGTGTTTTGTGATACTATGATGAGACCTTCTGTTTCACTTTTACACCTTTTCAATTCTTGGGGGGATTCTCTAACCTACGTACATATGTTAATGTCTGGCTCTGTGTTACTAACATCATATAACATGACACTAATACTCAATGCCATTATAGTATTGTAGAATCAACTCCAAATACAATAACTTTAATAGATTTGTAGAATCATTAAAATAATTTTTTTTTCAAATAACAATAGACTTTGTAGAGAATTATAAAATCATCACCTCAATTACACTAGATTTTACTAAGAATTTAAAAATTCATAAATCAATAATACTAGGTTTTTCAAATTTTTTACAATCATTATAAACCTAATTCTCACTAATGCCCTAAATAAAAAAAAAGCTTTCGAGCGGTGATTATTTATCTGTGAAGTTAATAATTGAAAACAGCTTAAACAGTGTGTTTCAAAAAAAAAAAAGAGAAAGCAGCTTAAACTATACAAATTGACAAAAACAAAGGAAGCGTGTTGATATCAGGTCATTACACGGAAGAGGAGGAACCTGTCTCTCTCAATCTCCCAGATAGCAGTATCAGTTCCTATCTCCGGTTCTGTATTTTATCCTTTCCTCATCCTCTCTCTCACTTGTTTCTAACCAATCCATTCATTCCTCACCAACTTCAACTCTAATCTCATTCGGTATGGTTTCGATCTGTTGACCTTTTTTTATACATCAGTTATAGATGATTCTCTCTGTTCTTGCACATGTCATCTTATTGGTGGGTTTTTGATAAATCTGGTTTCGATTCTTTGTTTGAGATTTCGATTCCTTTTTCTGTTGTTTATGTACCCGATCAAGCTTTCCCCCACAGATTCTCTTTCTCTGTAGATTCTAGTTGTTGCTAGTTACAAAATCCCTGTCTTCTCTGCTCTTTTTGGGGGTTAGTTCGTGTAGAACAATCGTTTATAGACTCTGTTTTGTTTCTAAGCTTCCGTTGTTGTTATTTGATTTTTGTGAAATGGATTTCAGAGTGTCAAAGATGCAGAAACTGGGTGATTTCAAGCTTCCTCAGTTCTTCAATTATCCTCCATACTTCACGTACATCACTTTCTTCTTCTTCTTCTTTTTTCTTCTTCAAAGTTTCTTTCTTTCCTCCCTTGAAGTTTATGAACTGATCAAAAGTCTGTTTCTTTGTTTACAGTTTGCAACCTGTGAGGGACACTCGTGAGAAGCAAATACAGCTCTGGAAAGAGCTTATCCTGGACTACTGCAAATCCCAAAAGGTTTTCTTGATCGGCGTTGAAGAAGATTTCCCTCTCTTCTCCAACTCTGCTATTGATCGTATGTTCCCATTACTACCCCTTTTTCCACTTGGTTACATTCGATTATGTATTAGTATTTTTTTTTTGGTCCTTTTAGGCTTCATAATGTTACTGCTGGTTAGTAAGGAACTCTCTTGTGAATTAAGATTTGTTCATTGGTCGCTATGCTTCCACTGTTAATCTTGCGGTTCTCTCTATGTTTTCAACATCTTTTAAAAGCGTTAAGTGTGGTTTGGTTTGTAGGAACTCTAAGCCATGAAGCAAGGGAAACCTTCCTCTCAGCCATTGTTGGAGAAGGTTAGATTCTTGTGATAGAGTGAGGTTCATTTAGCTTGTGATTTTGTTTGATTTTTATACATTATTCATCCATTCTCAGGCCGTGCGGAATGGCTTGATAAAGGGCATAGGAAATGTCTGATTCTGTGGCACCGGATTCAAGATTGGGCAGACATTATTCTTAAGTTTGTGAGTCACATTTCGATTTTTTTTTCTTGGTTTCTTGCTCTCTTCTCAAATCGATGTCATGTATGTTATATTCTATCCATAAGGTGGGAGAGAATGGATTAGAGGACAGTGTTATGACTGTTGAAGAGATACGTTCAGGGACTGAATCACTTGGAACAGGTAGAAGAAAAACCTTTAAAATTCGTTTATGAATTTGGCTTTGGTTTGTGTCACACTATGTGAATGCAAAATATTCTCTTGGAATCTTTTTTTATCAGAACTCCAAGGGATTGATAGGACGATTCTAATGAGGGCCTTGAAGCTGCTAGAGAACAAAGGCAAGCTTGCATTGTTCAAAGGAACTTCAGCAGATGATGAAGGTGTCAAGTTCTCTGTCTGATTTTTTTTCTTTTATAAACATCTTTTCTTTCTTTGATAACAAACTTACATTCTGTAATCACAACTTTTGAGTTCTGTCGAATAAATGGCATTTTATAACATAACACTAGACAAACTATTCTCTCTTTCCAGATGATGAATTGATATTTTTATCAATCAACTTATGTTATTACTTGTGCATTCACGATCCTTTATTTTCTTGTATTTATTTACCTGTATACTTACTTTGAGAGAACTTAATTGAGAAGAGGTAACTTGATGAACTGCCATTTTAGAACTACAACAATCTTGTATATTTTTATCTGTATGTATCTTTAGCATAGCCAGTGAACCATGTTAAATCTCCGTACCATTTATTTTTATTTTCCTGTGCATATTCATCTGTAGTCCACACTATATTCCTCCATCCCTTATAACATCCTTGAAAATAATTATGAAACTATAAAAAAATATTCACTAAAATTTGAATAATCGATTTTAGTAGATTAATATACAATAGAAGTGACCTTTACTGAAATTCTCAACTATATAAAAATAAATCGTTTTTTCTACAAAATATTTGAAATGAACGATGACAATTCGGTAGATAAGTAAGAAAATAAATAGTCTTTTTTAACAATTTCCCACAAAAAGATAGAATTAAGCAAAACTTAGACAATTACATGGTCTTCTCTTTCCCACTTTGACGCATCTTAAGAAAAGAAAAAACACAACAACCAAACATCTTAGACCATACAAAGAAAGAGAAACCAAACCAAAACTTTCTCTTTTGTTTCGAATTTGCAAAGAAAACAAAAAAAAGAATATGAGAGATTCAATATACCTTTTATGGATTAACCATCGATTAAAGGTGATGATCGTGATGATGATGATGTTCATATCATGGAGAGGTGTTTTGGGGTTGGAGAACATAAATCCTATATTTTTTGATGAAGGTCTTTCTCATTTATTTGGTGAAGCTAATCTCATCCGATCTCCTGATGATCGCAGCGTTCGATTACTCCTCGACAAATATACTGGTATTTACTTTCTTGTCTTCTAAGTTTTTTTTTTTGTACATCTTCTAATTTATATAAATAGTTTAGTATGAAGATTTCTGAAGAAAATACAACTAATTTCACGTTAAGAGACTCGAAATTTGGGTTTTTGATGATGATGATGATAGTAAGTATTTTTTTTGTAAGTTGCATGAACATGATAATGTATAGAAATGATAATTCGATTACGGTGATAACATGATTATGCGATTATACCATCTTCTACCAAACATGAAATTTTACAAGAAAATCTTGATTTGTATATTCCATATTTAGCCAATTTGAGCACGGCATGATGGTGTAACGCCCCGTCCGCCCCTATCGGTGAGTCACCCATCCCTCTATTGGGCTCGTGGGCCCCACTCCTGTCCGACGGTCGGTGCGTTAAATTTTCTAGGGCTCGAAATCATTGTTTACTGACCCTGCAATCACCACCCGACCTTTCCCCGTGTTTTAGCCTCACTCGCACGGTATCGCGAATCACTTCCCGATAGGTCACCCATCCTTTCACTACTCCAGCTCAAGCACGCTTAACACTGAAGTTCTAAACGGACGTGTGACAGAAAAGGTAAGTCAACTTTGGTAACATAGGTAGCCAAATCAATTTTCTTAAGCCTTTTCCATATATCACAACTCGGGATGTTACAGTCACCTCCTCTCAAAGAACGCAACGTCCCCGTTGCGCCCCACGACAGGTCTCAAGACGCCTCTCAGGTTAGAACTGAGACGGCTAACCAGTTCTGATACCACTTGTAACGCCCCGACCGCCCCTACCGGTGAGTCACCCATCCCTCTATCGGGCTCGTGGGCCCCACCCCTGTCCGACGGTCGGTGCGTTAATTTTTCCAAGGCTCGAAATCATTGTTTACTGACCCTGCAATCACCACATGACCTTTCCCCGTGCTTTGGCCTCACTCACACGGTATCGCGAATCACTTCTCGATAGGTCACCCATCCTTTCACTACTCCAGCCCAGGCACGCTTAACTCTGGAGTTCTAAACGGATGTGTGACGGAAAAGGTAAGTCAACTTTGGTGACATAGGTAGTTAAATCAATTTTCTTAAGCATTTTCCATATATCACAACTCGGGATGTTACAGATGGTTGTAACATTATTATGCGATTATACCATTTTCTACCAAACATGAACTTTAAAAAAAGCTCAATTTATATTCAATGAATATGTAAAGGTAAATGATGTAGTAGATGAGATTTCATTATTCCAACGTTTTCAACTTCGTTAAGCCTCTTTTTCAACTTCATGAATTTAATTAGTTCATTTTGTACGATTTAATTATCTTGTAAATGTCACTAATCAAAGTGGTTGAGTTAGGGTCAGGATTCATATCTTCAACTTGAAATTATAGCATCTTTTACCAAAATTATTTCAACTTGAAATTATAATTTCATCTAGATTGTTTTTCAAAAATGAATACGATAGGATCAGGATTCATATCTTCAAGCATGTACCAACATGGATTTTTCAGTTCGTTGATAAAGTTGCCAGGAGCTTACACGGCTGGTCTTGTAGTCGCCTTCTATGTAAGTCACTACTATTCTTTTTATAATTTTTCTTATAAATATACCAAAAGAAAACTTTTAAAACGTGACTGAGAACGCAAATGACATAAAATACAGACATCAAACGGCGATGTGTTTGTGAAGAACCATGACGAATTAGACATAGAGTTCTTAGGGAACGTTGAAGGGAAGCCGTGGCGGTTTCAGACGAATATGTACGGAAACGGTAGCACAAACCGTGGCCGCGAAGAACGCTACCGTCTTTGGTTTGATCCTTCCAAGGAGTTTCACCGTTATAGCATCCTTTGGAACCCTACCAAAATTATGTTAGTTTCCTCTTTCTCACTATCCTTTCTCTACCTCAACAGTTTTATTTAATTATGATCATTGCTTTTATAAGTTGTTGGACAATAAAAACCAAGACTTCCAGAGTGAAAATGGCATATTGTTTCCAGAGGCTAAAAAAATTTTTAGTTAGGTGATCTAGAAAATGGATCTAGGCGTAGTTTGATGAACAATGGATCGGTTTAGGTCATCAAGATTTGACAAACTCATGGGTAAAAATTTGCTCTAGGCAGCCAAGAAAATATGTAATATTACATGCAATATGACAATGTTGGTTAGTTTGTGACTTGCAGATTTTGGGTAGACGATGTGCCAATAAGAGAAATCATAATAAAAGAAGAAATGAAAGGAGACTATCCACAAAAACCAATGTCTCTCTACGCAACCATTTGGGACGCCTCAAGTTGGGCTACTTCCGGTGGAAAATTCGGTGTCGACTATACATTTTCACCTTTCGTCTCCGAGTTCAAAGACATTGCTCTCGACGGTTGTAATGTCGCCGATTCGTTCCCCAACAACAACAACACCGTCGGTTATAACTACATTAACTGTTCTTCCTCCGACCAAGATCTCATGACTAGCGATTATTCAACCATTAGTCCTAAACAAGGAGCTGCGATGCGACGGTTCAGGGAACGTTATATGTATTATTCGTATTGTTACGATACCGTGAGATACGCCGTGCCACCACCTGAGTGTGTGATCTTGACGGCTGAGAAGGAGCGGTTTAGGGATACGGGACGCTTAAAGTTTGGTGGTAGTCATACTAAAGTACATAGAACACGAAAGAGACGGAAGCGGAATCGGTCCACCCAGGTGGTTTCGGCTGATCAATAGCATTTAATTAGTTGAATTTAATTCCCAAATTTGTATATCTAGTGTTTAATTATAGAGATCATGACTGATATACCATTAATAAAATTCATCAAGTTTTTATACTTTTTGTTAAGTTTTTCTATTAAATTATGTCAAAAATATATTTACTTAAAAAGAAATATCTATACATAATTCCGCGATTATTTGCTAGTATAAATTTTGTTCATCTAAGTGTTTTTGGTATACACTAACACTACAAGTCTACGACTAGTGGCTAATTAATCTGAAGATTAGTATCTGAATGCCCAGCAAATCCTTTATTTCATCTAAATTCATAAGGCGTGTGTTTAAATATATGACATGTACAACAACATTCCATAAACATAAAATAAGCTCCATGTTGATTAAACTAATGTGTATGTATTTGAACCATACGCCCAACCCAAAGTCAAGTTGATTTTTAAGGTATCAATTTGTTTTTTTTTAATATTTTATTAATTATAGGATGATTAGATTGGCTTAACATTAGCCTTCCAAGGTATCTCTACCCCTACGCTCGGCTGAGTTTCACAATAGCAGAGAAAGCTTATAAGGCTCATGTTAGCGAGCAAGTAGCAGAATCCCATGAATGTGGACCAAATACAAGATCTACAAGCCAAGAAACCTATTACTTCACAAGCAAACTCATATAGTATATAACTCAATAAAACATAAGATTTGATGCTTATGGTTTTTCCTCTTCTCAAGAAACCAAACAATAATTTAACATGAAATAATAATAAATAAGTTAACATCTTACAAGATGATTCCCAATACTAAACTTTTCTTTCACCAAATAAAAAAATAATAATTGTGATTCCATTCGGTTCATTTCAATGCTGGTTTATAAAAATACAACAAAAGCAATCTAAACCAGATCGGTTCTCATTTTATTTAGGAACAATTAAACTTCCAAAAAACCGGTCATCCTAAGAACGGAGTTCCGGTGACGACTTAACTCTCTTCCTTTGAGATTCCAAAAGGAAAACGCCATTTGCGTCTCCGTTCTACGTTTTCCGATGATGACATGTGGCGGAGTCATACTCTCCTCCTCCTCCTCCTCCTCCTCCTCCTCCTCAACCTTACACGAGAAAATAGTTCTCGACGGGATTCTCACCGGAGCTGACTTTTTCTCCGTTCTTTTGGTGTTTTCTATGTTGCTCCTCTTGACGTTGTTACTCATGAAATCTTCACCAGAAAATATAATCTCGGATTCTTGAAATTCTTCAGACATTAATGAAAGACAAAGTGTTGCCAAGAAAAGTTAGGGATTATTTTGGTTGAAGAGAGAGGTAGGAAAAGAAGACACAACTGTTAGAAAAGTTGGAACTTATATAGACCAAGACTTTGCAAATAGAATCTCATGTTCTACACGTATATATACGTATTTATGTGTGTGTTTGTATATATACGTGTAAGTATTAATATCTTGTGTTGACATCAGATGACGCCATCTTGAAGGTGTTTGAGTGAAGTCAAGGTATTCAGTAATTGTGATAATAATTAATTAATCATTAAGGATGGGATTACACAAGTATTTATATACACTTACACATCATTTTTGCTACAATATAATAGGATAACTCGGTGTTGGTACGTAATTACTAATTAAAAACTTTAAATTGGGATGATTATTAAAAAAGTAAAAACAGTATTTTTTTTTTGCAAAGTAAAAACAGTATAAATTCTCCAATATATGTTTTATTTATTTATTTTCTACTTATTTGATATATAATTTAAATAAATATTAAGGTAAAAACTTAACTACAAATACATATATCTTATACTTAAATGAAATTGAGAAAGAATGAATACAATATTTAGGTAAACCTATATGTTAGAATTATGGACGAAGTTTTAGATTTTAAGTTAAAATTTAGACTGTTACAAAAAAAGAGTTAAAATTTACACTTTCTATTTACACATGTTTCTATACTTTATAAGTTAATGTATTTTTGTTAATATAAAAACATCGTGTATGTGTCTACGAATTTCATCTATTGACGATAATTTAATTAGGTTTATTCATGGTTAACAAAATACAATTGGGTTAAAAAAAGAATACTAGTAATAATCTTTTGTTATATTTTACAAGTTAGGACGATACTCCAATGATTGCGAAGCTGAGTTGGTGTAACGCTACTGGACGCAATCGCACCGCACGTTTGGTGGATACGCGGTTACTCGCTCAACACTAAACACCGCACAATCTTAAAGAGATGAAGAACATCCACTCGTGCGCCAGCACGTGTCGAAACTGTCTTAACGTCAGCCAAAGTGAGAGACGTTCAGAACTTCGGTGGTTCACCTTAGCATTAACGGCCGATAATTATGTGGCGGCGTTAATTAACGGCCGATAATTTGTTGCTTTCGGAGAAGAAAAAGGAGAAAATATCAATGTGGCTTAAAAAGTCTTCTGTTTTATTTTCTTTCATCTTAATTTTTGTTTCTTGATTTCCTATTGACGTCGATGCTTAATGAAATGAATCTTACTAAAATATTATAAATAAATATATCTAAGGCAACATGTCTTGAATATATAACTTTTCATACCTTTCATGTCCCATGGATAATTTGGTTGAGTGATTCTCAGGCAACATGACATTTCAGATTTGCCTGTTAATGCCATTTTTAATATACTTTCATGACAAACAACTTTATCCGTGAAGTTGTCGCAAAAGCAAGTTTTCATTAATTGAGGGACAATTATTAACGATTAAGACATGCATTGAGGAGTACATATAACAAAAAAAGGTTACTGAAAATGATTGATTCATAATATCGTATAAGTCTAACCCTCAACCGAGGTTAAATTTACAATATGATTAACGAAAGTCGAAGAAATATATTTTTTAGGTTGATTTTATTTCAGTTATAAGTTTAAAGTTTATAAAATTAACATAAAATAATCTTAGGTGTAAAACAAAACAATGTACTTAGTGTAAACCATACATGTATTTAGGGCTAGACATTTTATCCGTTAAATTTGATTTGATTCGTTATTCGTTTTGATTCGAAAAATCCAGATATTCGTAAGTATTCGAAGCAAAGCAAATACTAAAAATCAATATCCGTTAAAAACGAAACAAATCATAAATATTAAAAATTTAAAGACGGATATCCGCTCTGATCCTTCTAATATGAGAATAGATGTATATCTATAACTAAATATATAATTTTAAATGTATATTTCATATGTTCATTATTTTCACATATTATTTTATTAATTTTTGTTTATAAATTACTTATAAAGATATTAAATTAAGAAAAATAAAATCTTCGTAAAAAGATATTTTATAAGAAAATTTTATTAATTTAACTTATTTATAAAACGTAGAATTTCATTAATTTTACCTTTTCTTTTATGTTGTGTAAAGCTATTAAAAATGTATAATTTTCTATATTTACTTGTATTGAGAAAAATTGATGAGGCATCCGTAAATATTCGTAAATATCCGTTAATTGTTCAGATATTTGAAAAACCAGATATCCGTATTTTTCCAAAGCAAAGCAAATCGAAAAATCAGATATCCGTGAAATACGAAGCAAATCACAAATACTAAAAGATTTGGTAGTATCCGATATGTGCCCACCCCTACATGTATTAAATGGTAATTTAGAAAGTATATCAAATAATAGTTTTGAAACTAAGTGGTGATAGTTTAGTGGAAATTTTTTAGGATTTGGTTTGTACCCACATCGGTCTTGAATTTGATTTTTTAGGAACTAAATTATTATTATTTCTTCAATTTGTACTTGAGTTCCGGCCTCATATAGTTAATATGTTGGTTCGTAACAGACGATCGGTTCAACTTCACTTAGCATTAAATTCTAAACTCGGTCAAGCAGTGTGGTACAGTTTTGGACTACTCCACTTTGTATCATTAAATGCATTCTTCCCAAAATTAATTGGATGAGCCGATAGAGCATAAAAAAATAATACTATGAAATGTCTAATGATTGTAACAAAAATCTTTTCTGGTGAACAAGTCCTCAAATAAGGACGAGACTAGAGCTGGACCCGCTCACCGAGCGGGTGTTAATTTAAATATTGTTTCGTGATATATTTATATGTTTTTACATGATCATATACTTTATATAAAAAATATACTATATATCTTGACTAATTAGAAATAAATATAAAGTCAACGAACGTAATATGGTTATTCATTTGTAAACGTCAATTGTATAATAAAATTTATATCCCGATAAAAATAATGTCATTTGTTTACATATGAATTTTTGTCAATTAATAAAAGAATTAGTTTGAATATTTTTAACAAAAGTGTAAAATTATTTCTATATTATTCATATATATTATTAAAACTTAGCACAAGAAATCTATAAAATAATTTTTTACTTTTGTTTTTATATTTTGTTTAATGATATTTTTAAACATATAGGTTATTTGAATACTTTTAGGTTCATATGAACCTACCCGGATGTTTTATTTATATATTATATATCTAGACTAATATATCTAGACTAATTTTTTAGGTTCATAGGTTATTTGATATGAACCTTTCGGTTTAAAAATGAGAAAAAAACAAACAACATACCTTGATCTTAGAGAGAGATTATGAAAAATATGAGGTTTTTCAGTTTGTTTTTGAGAAATGAAGATGGAGAGTTATATAAAAAAGTGTAAAGTTTGTTGATTAAGCATTCTTTGAAATATTCTAGATAAACAAAATTATTACTAAATATTTTGAAAATCGTGTATTATATATATATATATTTAAATTAGATATTGCTATATTTTAATTCTTGACCAAAATAGTTAATAAATATAAGAATAAGAATATTGGATGAGTATACTTAAAAATCTTTATGCAATATTTCTAACACCAATATTTCTAACACCAATATTTATACACCAATGTATATAACTGTTTTGTAATCTAATTTGTATTCCTATGAATTATATATAAGAAAATCACTAATCACTAATATAGTTTGAAAAACTATATGGCATTATATATTTGATTTAGTCAAGTTGTGAATATTATATATAGTTGGTTAAATCTCGGTTGATGTAAAACCAAATATTATGTTAGGGTATTTATATAGTTAGCTTAAATCTCATTTTTTAGTTACGTCAAATTGTATAAGATTTTGCCTGATGGAGAGGTTACAAATGAATTGAGTATATATTCTTTTAAATATTATTGATAATATTTAGATATATAAAAGTCTAGATTTAATTTGGAATGCAGTATATTATGATAATCAAGTTTGAATAGGATTTCCATAATATTATAGTTGGCGTCGGTTTGGTTTGAATAAAAAGAATCGCTTAATTTTAGGAAATACAAAACAAAGATTGCTTGATTTTCATATTTTATTAATTCGATATTTTATTAATTCGAATTTGATTTGATTTCAAATGAATAATCACTTGTTTTTAGGAAACAAAAAAATTCCCAAAAATTTAGATATATTTTCAGATTGGTTTGGTTTGATTCGTGATCCACATTAGACCGGTTTAATGGCAATTCGGATAATTCGAAAATAAAACAGATAACCAACACAATCTATTATTTTTCTTGTTTCCAAACACTATTAATTAGCAAAAAAAATAAATTAAATCCGAATTTGTTGCAACATTTATTGTATATTTAATGAATTAATATTTAAGGAAAAGACAACATTTAATTAAGCATGATTTATGAAACCATTAAAATATATAGATAAGAAGGAGATGTGAATTTGCAAGTTATTTTCGAAATAAACTAAGAAAAGGAAATATGATTATTAATAGGATAAGACAACTTCCTAACTAATAGCTTCATTTAAATCATTCCTGTAATAACTCTAGAAATTTAAGGCATTCTCACTTTTGTACTTCTATTTTAATAATATACTCCCTCCGTTCCCGAAAGTAAGATTTTGTGGGAGTTTTTTTTTGTTCCACAAAATAAGATTTTCTAGAATTTTAAGGTACTTTTATTAATTAGTGTTAATGAATTGTATACTTTCAAGAAACATTAATTAAAAATACTTAAACTGTTTAAATCTTATTGGTCAATAGTTATTGGAAACTGCATAATAGAAATAAATAATATAGTTAATCATAAACATTAATTATGTTCTTAATAAACGTGCAAATTCTAGAAAATCCTACTTTCAGGAACGGAGGGAGTAGATAAGTTACATGTACGCCTTGGGAATTTTTTTACGATTTATTGATATATGCTCTTTTTGTAATACGGTGTTCTAAATGAATTGTGACGTATACGTTTTTTACGTGTTCACAACAAAAAACAACACACGGTAAATGCATCATTGCTTACACAGCGTTGGGACAATGCGGTGGAATCAAACTTTGTGCATTGTGCATGTCCCTACTACTACTAGACATCTTAAATTGAAAAGAGACAATGAAAATGGGCAAAAAGGTAGACAGATAGAGTCGAGTGAATTGGGCGCTGAACGAACTAGTCTCGTGCTATAATAAGACAATGACTTGGCCAAAATTGTGGATATCTTTGGACTATAGTGTTGTTCCTACTCCTAGTGGTCCCTTCGACCATTTTAGATGTTGGATACTCTCTATAATGCCTGTCTTGTTCTCCGTCATTCTTTTTTTTTGTGCTCAATTATTAATCATAATCATAATCATAATCATAATCATAATCATAATTAAAAAGGTTAAAAAAAATATTATTAATCATAATTTTTAGGAACCTTCCCTGTCTTCTATGTACATACAAATTTAATTTAATTTAATTGTTTTCCTCTAAAAATTTGACCAATTTTTTTTCCTAATTTTACGTATCATGCTTGTGGTCTTGGTCCACACTAAAATAACTCTACGTATCTTAATAATAATTGACAAAAACATAAACAACAATCTTACTTTTATGTCTGTGTATATATTATAAAGTGAAACCATTGTTTGTATGTACGAATGTTCTAGGCATCTCATGCATGAGCATGAATCAGACAGTCAAAGGCACAACTTGATTAGTTTCAAATGCGTTTAGATGATATTAATTAAGACACAATTAAAGGTTATTTTCAAAGTTCTGAAATCTCGATATTGTCTGTCTCCTCAACTTGCACACAACTCTTAAAAAAAACCATTTGTCTCTCTGGTCCCTATTCATCACCAGTGCTATGAGAAGGCTTTTTGTGCTTATTTTCGATTTCTTTCTGACCTGAGTGTAAACTCAAATGCTCGATTGTTTTAGATGCTGAAAACTCTGATGTTTATTGAATGAAAAACAATGGCTTTATATAGCCTTTACATCAACAAGAAACTCCGAAAATAATGCAGAGAAACAAATCTCCTTCTGCAACTACTTTGACCGAAACAATTGGTCTTTATTAAAAACAACTAACAACACAAGACTCATTCTCCTCTTCAGCTCCTTACTTCTCGGATTGACTTCTTCCAACATTCCCTCCCTAAGCTAAACTTGGGTCACAAGTTTCAGCTTATCTGCCATTGAACAAACTCCAAGTCTTTTCCTTAAGCTCTCGAATGTCTCACGCTTTAAAGGCTTCGTGAAAATGTCGGCCACTTGATCGGTTGTTCCACAATGCTCAAGACTTATGACTCCTTCATTAACCAAATCACGAAGAAAGTGAAACCTAACACCGATATGCTTACATCTACCATGAAAGACAGGATTTTTAGATAGCTTGATGGTTGATGTATTGTCGCATTGGATGACTGTGCTTCCTCTTACATCATGACCCAACTCTTTCAAGATTCTTTTGAACCAAACGGCTTGACAGGCACAGACAGAGGCAGCCACGTACTCAGCTTCCGTGGTAGAGAGAGTGACTATGGGCTGCTTCTTTGACAACCAAGCAACAGTACTTCCATCCATGAGGAACACATAACCCGATGTGCTCTTCCTACTATCAATATCTCCTGCAAAATCACTATCAGTATACACTGATACTTCTCCACTTCCTCCTCTCTTGTACCAAATTCCAAAATCCATCGTTCCTCTTAAGTATCTCAGTACTCTCTTAACAGCTTAAAGATGCAATATGGTTGGTTTAGACATGTAACGACTTAGCATACTTACAGAGAATTGCAGGTCTGGCCTAGTGGTTGTGATGTACATGAGACTCCCGATTATTTGTTTATAGAAGGTCTCATCTACTCTCTCTCCTCCTTCATCTAAATCCACCTTGCTCCCAGGTACCATTGGACAGATTACTGGATTACAGTTCTCCATGTCGAAACGCCTTAATATCTCAAGCGCATACTTTCCTTGTGAGATATGTGTCCCTTGTGGCTTCTGCAACACTTCTATACCGAGAAAATAACGCATCTTTCATAGCAAATTCTTCCTCCATTGATTTCTTAAACTCTTCCATCAATGCATCATCATCTCTAGTGTAGATAAGGTCATCTACATACACGCTGACGTAGAGAGAGTTTCCTCGTATATTTGTCTTTACAAACAAGGTTTCTTCGTTTTGAGATTTCTCAAAACCAGCCTTGGCAAAGTATTCTCCAATACGACTAAACCAGGCCCTTGGCGCCTGTTTTAGGCCATACAATGCCTTGTGAAGCTTATAGATCTTGTCTTCCTCACCATTGACTATGTAACCTTTAGGTTGTTGTATGAAAACATCCTCCTCAAGAATCCCGTAGAGGAAAGCTGACTTGACATCCAACTGATAAATACTCCAGCCTTTCCTTGCAGCAGTGGAAATTAAGGTTCTGATGGTATCCATTCGAGCCACCGGAGCATACACTTCAGTATAGTCAACACCATGTTCTTGAGAGTAACCCTTTGCCACCAAGCGAGCTTTATACTTGCTCACTTCTCCATTCTCGTTGAGCTTTGTCTTGTAAATCCATTTGACACCAATGCATTTAGCTCCTTTCGGCAAGACTGAGAGCTCCCATGTTTGATTTCTCTCAATCGATCTTATTTCCTCATCCATGGCTTCTCTCCACCTGAGACTTTTTTCTACTTCTTCAAACGTTTGTGGGTCAGATGAGTTTACTACAGCCATGTTAACCACATCTTCTTCATCGTCGATCTCATTACCAGTGATGTAATCTCTGAGATAACTCGGAGGCCTTGTCACTCGACCCTCCCTGACTTCGGCATGCTGTACAGGTTGAGCTTCTTCGGTGATTGCTGCAGGTTGAGTTTCTCCAGCATCATCTTCTTCTTGATCACTCTCTTCCCAGAGATCATCACTACTCCAGGTGAGATCAACATCACTGTGATCTTGTGTTTCTTCCTAGTTCCAGCCCTTAGTCTCCTCAAACACTACGTCCTTGCTTACAATGATCTTCTTGGTTTCAGAATTATACAGACGATACCCCTTTGATTCTTCTGAGAAACCAAGTAGTACGCATACATCACTCTTATCATCAAGCTTTCTTATTTTCTCGTCTGGAATGTGGACATGTGCAAGACTTCCCCACACTCTGAAGTGTTCTACACTTGGTTTGATTCCACTCCCAGCTTCTTGTGGAGTCTTGTCTTTCACAGAGTGGGTTAGACATCTGTTTAAGATATAAAACGTCCAAATCACAGCCTCTGCCCAGAATATTTTTGGTACCTTTCTCATTGCAAGTGTAGACCTGACCATATTCATCACGGTGCGATTCTTCCTCTCCGCAACACCGTTTTGTTGTGGAGTGTAAGGTGTGGTTAGCTGCCTGCGAATCCCCTCCTCCTTGCATAACTCTGAGAACTCTGTTGATGTGTATTCTCCCCCACGATCAGTTCTCAGACATTTGATCTTCTTTCCACTTTCAGTCTCCACCTTCTTCTTGAATATTTTGAAAAAATCAAATGCCTCAGATTTTTCTTTCAAGAGATAGGCCCACGCCTTTCTGCTACAATCATCAATGAAGCACAGCACATATCTCTCGCCACTGGAGGTGATTGGACTGATTGGACCACATATGTCAGAGTGTATGAGTTCCAGAACCTCCTTTGCTCTCCACGTACTTGTCTTGGAGATAGCGTTTCTTGATTGCTTTCCCACCAAGCAATCGGTGCAAGTGAAGCTCTGTATGTTGAAATTAGGAAGACCACGAACCATCTGTTTGCTTTGTAAGGTCTTCATGCCCGTGTAGCTTAGATGTCCATACCTTTCATGCCAGAGTTTTGGTACATCCTCTACAACAGTCTGAAGGCACCTTTGTTGTTTTACTCCATCACCAGATTGATCATACAACATGAACATTCTGTTTCTGCTCATCTTGCTCTCAGCAATCAACCCCTTCTCATCGTGGTAGATCTTGCAAGCACCTCTCCAGATAATGACTGTCAAGTCCTTCTCTTGAAGCTGTCCAAGACTCAATAAGTTGTTTTTGAGCTCAGGAATGTAGTAAACTTCACTGATGGTGTATGCAGCACCATTTAGAACCAACCTTACATTCCCTTTGCCCACAACCTCCAATCTTTTGTCATTTCCAAGCTTTACTGAGTGCTTGAACTCGGTGTTCATCTTCAGAAACATCTCTTGGTCTCCACTCATGTGATTAGAGCAGCCTGAGTCTAGAAACCAAACCTTCTTCATTTTGTCTCCACTATCACCACTACACGCCATCAACATCATCTCCGCTTTTGTCTCAAAATCTTCCTCATCTTCCACATATGCCATTAATAGCATCTCTTCCTCATCAGCAAAGTTGGCTTCCTCATCCCACTTTGGACATTCATTTTGAAAATGTCCAAGGCGATGACACTTATAGCACTCTACTGTGCTCTTGTTAGGAAACGTACGTCCACGGCCACGTCCCCTTCCTCTGCCATATGCTCCTCTTCCTCTGGTCCCTGCTCCTCTTCCATAAGCCACCTTCAAGACTTGATCATCACCCTTGTCCTGCTTCTTGAACTTTTGTTCATGTACCGCTAAGGAGCTTTGCAGCTCGTCAAGCGTGACCAGCTCGATATCCTTGGACTCCTCGATTGATACCACCACATACATGAACTTTTCACTCAAAGTTCGCAGGATCTTCTGGACCACGTTGGAGTCAGCCATTGTCTCCCCGTTACTCCTTATCTGGTTTGTGATGGCTAACACTCTCTTGAAGTATTCATCCACCAGCTCCGTCTCATTCATCTCCAACAACTCAAAATCCCTTCTGAGTTTCTGCAACAAGGATTTCTTGACACGATCATTTCCACCATACTTCTTCTTTAACGATTCCCAAATGATCTTAGACGTCTTTCGATCTAGGATTTGCTCCATCGTCTCTCTATCAATGGATTGGTAGAGATAATGCTTCAGTTTGTGATCGTTGGTTTTGGCATCATCAAGTTGTTGTCGTTGCTCAGGTGTGAGTACCGTCGCTGGTGTAGATTCTTCATACCCGATTTCGATCAGGTTCCACAATCCTTTGGCCCTGAAAAATTCTCCATCACTTCGCTCCAATGATCCTAGTGACCATCGAATTTTGGTAACTTCATCTTATCATCACCCATCTTCCTTTTTGTGTGTTTGAAGCTGCGGCTTTTTTGTTTAAGTTTTCAATATCTAAGCGAGCTCTGATACCAATTTGTAAACTCAAATGCTTGATTGTTTTAGATGCTGAAAACTCTGATGTTTATTGAATGAAAAATAATGGATTTATATAGCCTTTACATCAACAAGAAACTCCGAAAATAATGCAGAGAAACAAATCTCCTTCTGCAACTACTTTGACCGAAACAATTGGTCTTTATTAAAAACAACTAACAACACAAGACTCATTCTCCTCTTCAGCTCCTTACTTCTCGGATTGACTTCTTCCAACACTGAGCTTTTCAAGATCTGTTTTCTTTTGTTACATCGAGACGTTGATGTTAATTTTTCTTGTTAATTATCTATTGAAACATTCTTCAACTAATTTCAAAACTGGAAGACAAAAAAAAAAAAAAAGAAAGTGACCGAGTAATCTTGGGTTGGGAGGGATCATTTGTTTCTCTGTTAGATTGAAATTAGCCCAATAAGAACCATCTTTAGTCTAAAGGCCCAATTATGTATCCCCTTAGCCATTTCAGTTTTAAACCAAAATTAATTCGGTTTAGTAAATGATTAAACCGATTTGCCTCGGCGTACCAAAAAAACCCCTATAATCGCTACCCAGAACGCGAAGAGTATCAGGAAGAGTAATGGCGCTCCTCTGCAACTTTAATCCGAACCTCGTGAGTTTCCCGTTGCAAGGATTGCCAGTGAGTTCCTTTTGATTCTTCTTCTCGCATCAATTTTATTAACTTTGAACACTTCAGTTTCAGACAGTATCAGATGTTTGTGTCTTCTCTCAATTGCAGAAATCCCAGGAATTTTCGAGCTTTTCATTTCTTGAAACTCCAAGTTGTTTGAAGGCGGAAAGGTTTTGTTTTTGCATCAGGGCAAAGGTAAAAACATAATCTTTACTGGCTATGTTTTTGTTCTGTCTTGGAATCTATCTATATTATTTTTCTTTAGCTCTAAAATTTGGTTCTTGTGACACGACATGTCATAATGGTTGAGTTTGTTTTTCAAGTTATCAGAGACACAAGCTACGAAGGTAAACGGAAGTTATGGAGCCACCGTGAAGAGGTTTGTTGCTTTGCGTTACACATGTGAATATATTTTGTAGTTTTAACTTTATGTCTGATTCTATATCTTGAGCAAGTTGATGTTATTTGTCTTGATCGATCCGTTTTTAAGTTTTCTTTGTTTCTGGTGTTATTGTAGGAAGGAGGTAAAGAAAGTGGGGAAGAACGAGCATCATTTGTGGAAGAAGAATGACTCTGCTGGCTCCGGGCAGAAAGCACTTCATCTTGTCCGAATGGTAAGTATGAAAAAAACATAATGTTATTTGAAGTCTTTGGGACTGAAACAACATCGATTTATAACTTTCAACCTGCAGCTCTCTGGACTCCCAAATGAAAAAGAGGCTGTTTATGGAGCTTTGAACAAATGGGTAGCTTGGGAGGTTGAGTTTCCCATCATTGCTGCAGCTAAGGCTTTGCAAATCTTAAGGAAGAGAAGCCAATGGCACCGTGTGATTCAAGTAAGTAACATGGTTTCCTGTACCTTAAGTGCAAAGTTTGGCTATAGATGGTACCATAAGTTGTTGATTGGTTTAGTGGGAAAAAAAGTTCAGGTGGCTAAGTGGATGTTAAGCAAAGGCCAAGGCGCTACGATGGGAACATATGATACCCTTTTATTGGCATTTGATATGGCAGAAAGGGCTGATGAGGCAGAATCCTTATGGAACATGATCCTGCACACGCATACACGGTCTATCCCAAGGCGTTTGTTCGCTAGGATGATAGCTTTGTATGCCCACCACGACCTTCAAGATAAAGTTATCGAGGTATAGATAGTTTGTTTCTTTTCTTGAATGATATGGATGTTACTCTGTAGATACTACTTAAAGCTTGTGAGACCTAAATTTCTCTCTGCGAGGAGAAGTATAGCTTACTTTGATACTTATTTTCATGTTCTGTCTTTCAGGTGTTTGCAGACATGGAGGAGCTAAAGGTGAGGCCGGACGAAGACACAGCAAGGAGAGTAGCACGAGCTTTCAGGGAACTCGGCCAAGAAGAAAAGAGGAAACTGATTCTTAAGAGGTATCTCTCTGAATACAAATACATCTACTTCAATGGTGAAAGGGTTAGAGTTAAAAGATATTCATCTGAAGAAGGTTGATTTCATTATCTTTAACACACGCATATGTAGATATTACACCCAAAGTTTCTCAAGTCTTGATTGTATTTTCTAGAACTGTGAATTTGTAGAGATGATTGTAAATTTTGTAAGAAGTCTTGATTGTTCTGTCATAATTAAAACCCCACAAGATCATGCTTCAAATTCATGAATCACTAACTTCAAAACCTCAAAGTTACAAGCCCTATTCTATTTCTGTCTTTATTAATGCTTTTGGTGGCTACTTAGTACAGTAAGGTTGAATATTTTGTGAACAAATGTTTCACAATTTGGTCCCGAAGTGATTACTATTTAGTTACTTTATCATTAGTGAAGAACAAGAAGCATGAATATCGATCATGATGGTCATCTGTCATGACATGGCCTCTCTTCCTCTTCCCATTTTATGTTTCTTGACTTTCTTCCATGTACCTCCATTAATACATACATCCATGCCTCAACATGACTACCCAAGCATGATCCACCTTAGCTGCTAGATTGCCATAGCCCAGGACACAGTACACATGATCAAGATTATGCAAGTTTATGCGAGTGGCCCTCACATTCTCATGAACAAGGCAATAGGTTAGCCAATAGCAGAGTTTGTGTAATGATGATGATGGTAGTGATGGTATTGAACAAGGCTACAGGTGAGACAATACCACCATGTTTCTACATATTCGGTGATTCTTTGGTTAATAGTGTAAACAACAATCAGCTTTAATTTTTAGCAAGAGAAGATTACTTCTCTTACGGTGTAGACTTCCAGTTCGGTCCAAATGTCTGGTTCTGCAACGGGAAAACCACAGTCGATGTCATCAGTAATCTAAACTATTAAAACAGGAGTACAAATTTGAAATACCCCTTAGTTTTCCTCAATAATTACATCTTTATGCCACTGGCATTAAACACAGTCGTTTATAATTTTCCTAAACCACTCTAAATAAATGGACTTCACTTTAGCCTTAAATAACTTTTACTGATATCTTCTTCTCCATTCTTTATTTTTTTTATTCGATAGATATTTTTTCTCCATTTTTCCAAGTTTTCTTCTCCATTTTTTTTTCACTTTCGTTGTTTGATGATTCAAGTCGAGGAGAAGGATTTGGCCAAAAAAAAAATTCGAGGACTTGGGTTGTTTCTTGCTCCGTCGTGATTGTTTGTGGTCTACATTAGTGGGTTCCGTGGCGAGTCAAGACGTCTGTGGGTTTTCGTTAGCTCCGGTGTGCCTTTGTAAGTTGCAGCAGGAGTGACGGATTGAGAATAAATCTTGACACTGGCTGGAGTGAGGTGGTTCGGGAGATCGCGGCTGTATTGGTTAGGAGACGGCCACGAGTTTGGTTAACTAGGGTTTCTTACTTTGCTTCTGGTATTGTACATTCAGTTTTTTCTTCTGATTATCCATCAAATCATTAACCAATTCAGGTTTGGTAACCGAACCGAACGTATGGATTATCTTTTGATAAAATATGTTAACCGCCCTTCCATATTTACCGTAAGCTACATTGGGTTTTGTCAACACTTATGTATGTTTGGAAGTTATTAGTTATGACTTATGATCAATATTTCTTGAATTAATTACCAACGAATTAACTATTATAAAGTTATAAACCAAGTTGGTTTTACCAAAATACATTATAATCAATTATTATTTTCTCCTAAAAGAATCTATTCGGTTTATGTAGTTCAATATATGTTGTTCAACTGTTATATGCATAACTTTCTGTTAATGTATAGTATATATAGTTTAGGCCTTGGCGTTTTTACCCCAACCCGAAGTACCTACCTAAACCCGAACCGAATAAACTGAAACCGAATCAAAACCGTTATACAAAAGTATCCGAATGGGATTATGAGCTTACTACTTTGGAGTTTGGGTATAAACCAAACCGAACCGAAATCCGAACCAAAATCTGAAGGTATCCGAAATCAGTAAACTATATTAGTTTTTTATATATCTTAAGATAATTTGGATATTTTATAGTATTCGAAAGATTTTTGTAGTTTGTTTTCTTTGCTATTTTGAATACTTTTTAGTTAGGTTAGATCATTTAAATAATTTTTAATTAAATTCATGAATAATTTATATATATTTTAAAAAAAATTATCATTTTTTCAAGTTTTTAAATATATTTATGGACAAATTTAAACATTGGTTACAATCTGATTCAAACCGAATTCGGAAGGAACCGAACGAACCCGACCCGATAATTAGCAAAACCCGAATGGGACTTAGGAGCATAGTACCGAAAATCTGAATCAACCGAAACGAAATCGATCGGGACACCGAACGCTCATGCCTAATATAGTTTATATAGTTTACATTTGGTCAAACAATAGGAGGAAGTTTGTTGATATTATAATAGAATACAATTATATAAATTGAAAATGTTAATTAACATACATTTCAAAATGCATTCTGATAGGAGGAAGTATCTTATAAGCTTTTTAAATATTATTATTTTTAAATGTCTCCTATTTCAATAGATACATATTTAATAAAAATTTAAAAGATGATTTATCTTAAAAAATCATACATGATTTCTTTTTGTATTTTTCTTTAACAAAATAGAGTTGAAGTATTATTCATGATTCACAGTATATCTCATCTACATAAAAAAACCAAGTCAATTCTTATCTACGAAAACCCAATCAATTCTTATTTTTTTTAAACTCGGAAAAAACCAAAATCGAGCATGTACTTCAATATTCAAAATATAATAAATTTTTATTACCCGAATTCATGATTTTTGGATATTCATAATTAAAAACTATCCAAAAAACTCTAAATTACTGGACTTTTTTTTGAGTTTTCTAGGTTTAATTCAGGGTTTTGGGTGTTTACGGGATTTTAGTCTTAAACTTGAACCAAACCCAAACTATTTAAAACTTGGTTTCATTTCAGAATTTATATAAAAAACTCGACATTATCCGAACCGATCGAGTCCAAATGAAACTATTAAATTGTTGTGTTTTAAATATTTATGTAATTATCAAAAAAAAGACACCCGCACGGGCGCGCGGGTCAAAATCTAGTCTTTATTAAAACACCTTTCTTCTGTTATGTAACTTATGTTTCCTGATTGTTTTATATAATGACATTAAGTTATTCTTATATAGTACGTTTTGTTTCTTTATGATTTCATTCATCTCTGATTATTAAAGTCTATAAGCAGAGACAATATATGTCAAGATTTCATTCATCACATATACATTTACATGTTGATATGATCACAATTTTGGTCACATGTTAAAATTTATATTGCTGTTAATAGGTCTGGGCATTTGGATCCTCGGGTCGGGTTCGGGTCGGGGTCTTATCGGATCCGGGTCTCTTAGATATTTAGATTTAATAGGATAATTAGAATTTATCGGTTCGGGTTCGGTTCGGATCATGTGGGGTCCGGATCGGTTCGGGTCTTAGATAATTAGACCCAATAGGGTAATTAAAAATTTTTGGTTCGGATCCGGGTCGGGTTCGGTTTGGTCTTCTCGGGTCATGTCCAAAAATTTCCCAAAAACACACTAAAAATCGAAAAATATTTAAAATTTCCAAAATATCCAAAATCTTGTCCAAAATATCATCCGAAGACATGAAAAATACCTAAAATTTATTCCATTATTTGAACTATATTTTTCAAATCTAAAATTGTACATGAAACCCAAAACTATATCAAAAAAACTCAAATCCAAAATTTTAAACAAAAATATACTAAAACACCAATATATACTAAAAGTTTTGGGTACCTATCGGGTCTCGGATTCGGGACGGATCGGGTCCAAGATCCGCGGGTCTTCCACAACAAGATCCAATAGGGTAAAATGACATTACTCGTACCCGACCCGAACCGTTTTTTTGGGTCGATTTTGATTCGGGATTTCAGGTTCGGGTAAAAATTCCAGCCCTAGTTGCTAAGCTGAGAATGAACAAGATTTAGGGTAAAGGTAACACAAAAAAAAAAGTGAATGATAATACATTAAAGAATGGATGATTTTTAGGATACGTTGACCGTCACTAAGATGTGGGATTGATTTAGAATTGGTGTTGTTTGCGACTGGAAAAAAACAAAAACCTTGCGTATGGTTAAGTAGGTGTCTACAAAATGTGTAGCAGTGATGGAGGAGTCATAATGAGCAAAGCATGTTCGTTATGCGTCCACCTATATGCCACCTTAGAGCTGCTAGTTGAGATTCCAAACAATGGAGCTGGATCTTACATTCCCTCCAAATCTGGTAAAGAAAAATGAGCTTAGCATGAATAAGATCTTCTTGTTCCGGGAGTAAACATAGAGCCATCAACTTTCTGGAGATCCAGATTGGGTACTAACCAAACCAAATGGGAAGGAGAGGAGAGCATGGTGCTCTTCCCCGGGTTCTCAAGGATGAGAAACTTGATGTGTAACGTCTGACATGACTAAAGGAGATGACAATTACACAATCTTCAATTCAGTTATTTAAAATAGTAACAAAATTCAAGCCTGAGCTGATAATCATAATCATGTGAGCTAAGTACAACACTTGAGCTAATAAAACACTTATACACATACATCTGTCTTTTCAAAAACAAATTAAGCACATTAATATGACATTTTTTAAAGATATTAGTTCCACATCAACATAAGCCATTTAAATAAAATGTAGAACACAACATTCGTGAAATAAATATTATATATAACAATAGCATCAGCTTTATATTGCTCATTGCTTAACCCAATCCTGGTTTTTTATTCAGTCCTCACAACACCTTCTTGCTTCAGCCAACATTACCTGCAAGAGTACATAGAAACAAATGTTCAAATCTATCATCAAACATTTTTGTAAGATTTTGAAGGTAACAAATTGTTGTGTATCTTACACAAGCTGAAGAGCGATTTGGTCTTCGCGACCTGCGGTTGAGTAATGGTGATTGTTAGGTTGTAATGCAGCGACTTGGAAGTAGTTCCGTGAATCAAACGGTTGAGATTGCGTTTGAGGCGGTGGCATAATCTGCTCGTAGTTAGATCCTCCTGGCATCAGACTCATACTTGGATTGTTCCTCTCATTTTCAGCTATCTATATAATATACACACATTTACGCACATGTATTACATGTATTTGTCTACTATTAACTTTCACCATTCTAATAACCTTTTTGATGTTATAATAATAAAAAGAATACACAGAAACAACAGATAAATGTACAAAAATTACCTTAGCACGAAGAAGCTGGTTATCGTTATGCAAATCAACTTCCTGCACAGACTTTACAAATGAGCCAAATTATCATAAATACATATTAACCATGGAAATAAAATTAGGTATGATATGTTTTCTTACCCTCTTCTGCATGTAGTCAATTTCCGCGAATAAGAGTTCATTCTGTACAAAATATATCAAAAAGAATAATTTATAAATTTAGCAAAAATGAATATATAAACTTCCTTGGAAATAATTTGAGTTTAATCAAATACAATTACCTTCTTGGATCGGATTCGATTAACACTTCTGTCTAATCTACCTTCCAAGTTCCTAAGCTCTTTGGGGGACATTGACCCAATTGTCTCACCCATCAGTTGCCTAATTAATGTTTCAGAGAGTACTAATTTATCAGATTAATGACAATGAAATTTATTGATTAAGTGTCACTTAGAAAATATTAACCTGTTCGAGTTCTGTATGCTGATGATTTGTTGACGCAATTTGGCTGATTCTTGTTGGTAATACTTACAAAAAAAAGAGTATGAAACTTGTTATATTAGCTAAATTACACAACTTTTAAAAGAATTAAAAAAAATACTTAAAAGTCATACGAGTACTAATACTAAGTTACCTGTGCATTAATTTCTGCCACGGATCCGGTGTTAGAATTATCCGATATTGCCTTCTTGTACCTCTCGATTGTCCCTTTTACACTGCAACAATTTTTCGAAACGTATTAAATTATTAATAAGTTGATTAGAAGTTTTATAACTATACAATTTAAACTTTAATCAGCGTTTCAAAAAATAAGTAAATATAACAATAAGGGTCAAATCATCCACTTGCTCAGTTAAGTGATTTTAATACGAAACCTTTAAAAGCAAACATCGGTTCTTTTGAGTCAGAACAAAATGACACATGATGTGAAGAAAAAAAAAAGTAGATACAAGAAATAAATTACCGTTGATTAAATATTCCTCAAAGTTGTAACAAATAAAGAATCATTTACTGAAACCTTAAATTTATCGATCTAGTGACTGGCTACAACTGCCATGCTGGCCAAATTAGAGTGACATGATTGGTGTGAACATGTCTAGGGTTTCGGACACGTGTCGAAAACCCATTACACATTGGTAAATCCAGTAGACATTTGATAGTTTTTACTAGTTCTTAACCATCGGATTAATTTAATTGTGATGTAACTAAAGACTAGTCCGAGTAACATCACAACGTTCCATACTTTCCTTATTTGGAATATCATTCAATTACTATTCGACCCGTTTATCGTTTTCTGAGTCTTCTGTAAGTATACAGATACATTAATACATTATACATATTAAAAGTACGACGACATATTATAAACTTTATTTATTTATTTCAGAAGACTTTCTTCTCTGCCCATAAGGAGAGCAAAAATGAGAAAAGCCCTAACTATCACCTTAGACAAAAATAATTTAAAAACAAATAAAATGAAATTTCACAAATGTAAATCTACTGATTCTGCGGTCATTAACCTTTTTGAGATTCTTAGAAATATATGAAATACTATTAAGTATATCCTTTATTATTTGTCTATTTGTGTACATGTACACATAATATGAATTGAATTCTGATTTTGCTTTCTTGGGGGAGGAATAATTATATTAGGTATTGACCAAATGTGAAATCTAGTATTAAATGGTCAAAAGTAGTAATATGAGATTTTCGAATTTATAAGTAATTCATGATGACATAAACCTTCTTGTCAGAAGTCAAGAACTGAAACTATCAAAATTTTATGCTACTAATAAATATATATGTGAAAAATAAAAGTAAGTAATATCTGTATGATGACGTGATCAAAGATTCTCTAACAATGACAACAAATCTTACCGAGACCAAACCTAATATTGAGCTCAATACCCCAACCTCTATATAAAGGAAAAAACCTTGAAAATTTAAATAAGAATATATGAAACGTACGTTTAGCTTAGAAGTCTTTGTTAGCTTTTATTTCTTTGGACATGAGCATTATATGATTCAGGACATGAGTTGTTAGGAAAACTAAGACTTTGCTAACACCATTCACTTTTGACATGTTTTATGTTAGAGAGAAGAGAAAATCACGTGGATTCTAACAAATATTGGGAAAGACGTGTGGAATTAGAGATTACCAGTTTGAGTAATGGCATTCTAAAAATATAAGTTTTGATTATTTTTAATTTTAAAAGAGTATTTTGAAGGAAAAAAAAGAGACTCTATGAGATTATTTTTTCTTTAAATATTTATTTGTTTGATTGACTATTTGAAATCTTAAACTCCAATTAAAAAAAAAATCGAAATCCTGTATTGTCTGGAGTTGAAAAACTTTTTTCTTTTAGCTATAACCACTTCTAACTAATCTAAGCTCAAAGATAGTTGCTATTTTTCCATAAGTTAAAAGTTAACATTCACCAAGACAAAAAAAACCACATTGTCCTACTTGTACTTTCCATTATTTCTGCCACTCATAAGTTCAATTTTCAGACTTTCAATAATCTTATATTTCCACACTTATTTACTCTCACATACCATCACATGTGGTTGCATCAAATATGATAATTCATGAGAGAGAAAAGAGGCAAAGATGAGAAAGGAAAGTAAGAGAAAGAAGAGAAGAGAAAGAGAGAGACAGAGATTAACAACAATGGAGGATTGGTATGATCACAAAAACAGAAGATGTGACCTCATAGTCCTTACGCTCTCAAATTGTTTCCCAAAACTTACTTTTATAGTCATAAAAATCAAGATTTTACCTATTACAACACCAGATCTAAAAATATATCTAAATCTTGAAGTACTTGTTAGTAAGGAAAATAGAAAGTTATAATATATATTATATATAATAACAGAAATGAGTGATGAAAGAAACCCCAACAAAGTGAACCTTAGTTTTACAAAACTGAATCTAAAACTCCACATTAGAAAACTCTCTGATTGTTTCTTATTTTATTTTCATTTATTATCTAAACACTCACTCAGATCTCCATAACTTTTGTACCCTTTTCATCACTTAATATATAACAAGTTTTACCAATTGAAAAAAAGTCTTTAGTCTAAAGGGAAAAGAGAGACACATGAAAGAAGAAGTCAGATCTAGAAAATAAGTACAAAATCTATGAATAAAATCTCAAAGTAATTAACATAAACATATGTACCAACAAAGATTCTCACAAGTGTTAAGTGTGTTAGTGTGTGTTTATATATGGAATATCAAGTAAAAAAGTGAAAAAATAACTCAACACACAAGAGGGATGCTGCCCATCAAACAAGAATCGAATCAAATCTAACATACAAGATCGAGAACCCTAGTAAAGATTCTACTTCTAACATAACCCTAACTAAAACGAACTTTAAAGTGATTAATCTACTAAAAATACTAATTAAGAAGAGATCAGAAAAGAAGAAACCTGTTGTTTGAGTACTCATAGAGACGGCCACGGCTAGAGAAGACAATGAGTGCGACTTCAGCATCACACAGAACAGAGAGTTCGTAAGCTTTCTTGAGCAAACCATTCCTGCGTTTGCAGAAAGTAACTTGACGGTTCGTTGTGTTCTCGATCCGTTTGATTTCGATCTTTCCTCTCCCAGCTTTCCTCTGTGGAGATGAATCTCCTCCTAGCTCCATTTGATAGGCCATGTCTGCTGCTCCAAAAGCCAAAAAACATTTTAGGGCAAGATTGAACAATCCAAAAAACAAGAAACCCATCAACACAGTTTCTTGAAAAAGGGTCCAGATTTGTTATGTTTTCTATCATTTTGAGTTATGGTTGAGATCAAATTTTAGATCAGAAGGATTCAGTTTAATCTCTTGTAAAATTAAGGAAAATAATAAACTTTATTGATCTAACATTCATAATATCCTAACAAGGTTTAATAATCATAGCTAGGGGGTTTTGAGTAAAGAAACAATTAAATATAGATTGTGTGAAAAGACAATTTTTGTAGAGCAAAATAAGATCAGAGAATATTGGATCTTGTTTAACTCTAAGAAACATAAAAAGAATCAGATTAAAACAGGAAAAAGGAAACTAAAGAAGGACATAGATTTGGTATAAGGACCAAAAGAAGTGAAGCAAAGTAATATCATGAAGAAGATAATGTTTGAAAGGATTGGGGAACACCAAATTATTAGACTGACCTGTTGGGGGGGGGAGAGAGATGAACAAAGAGGAAAGTTTTATTTCTCTTGGGAAAATGATTTTCTGGAAAGTATGAGATTTGGAGAAGTTGCAGAAAATGGAAGGTGAGTTTGTGCTGGTGAAGAGATGGGTTATGTACATTTATAAAGGAATAATTCCTTCTTTTCTCTAATTTTATTTTTCCACTTTTTACATCTATTTAGTGTCTTGTCAAATTATGTTTGATTACTGTTTTAACTCACTAAAGCATAGTTTATATGAATATAAACTCTAAGAGATAAGTATGCGTGATGGGGATTGTACTTTCTAAAGCATATGTATGGTTGAAAGACTATCAGAGTTCAAATTGACTAGAGGTAGGTACTTGGTTGTTATTTTTGTGAGTAAGATTAATTTAAAATGATATTCCTTTTAAGAAATTTTAGATATGTTCAGTTTTAAAAAACATAAGAATGACAAAGAGCAATCTAAAGGTTCACCAATTCATACGAAGTATATCAGCTTTTGAAATGACATGAAAAATTAAAAAAAAAAATAGAGGTATAATTACCATAAATAACACCCAGCATACGTCTAGAATTTTCATAAATATAATACTTATTAAGGTATATCCCAATTTGAGAAACTATTGAAAAGTAAAAATGAAGGAAAATTAAGAGAGGGTTTTATTGCTGGGTATTTCTTGTGTAGTCTTTCACAAAGGTCTAAATAAAAAGAGTGTTCAAGTTGGACAATCACTCATGAGATGCAGACTCTACTTACCATTACTTGTCTTTCCTTTTCATGTGAAAGTTTTTGAGGCACTAAAATCTTTTTGGTAAATATCAGTACATTTTTTGCTACATCAAATATTGATCTTCTTCTTTGTTTTTACTAAATTTTGACCCTTTCAAAGAGGAAAATTTATCAGCTCTGTTCCTTTTCCTAATGTGATACACTTAATACCAATTTGCAAGAGTACTCTCCACGTGTATTTAGAACAGAAACCAAAGACTAAACAATATACAGAAAGAACAAAAAAACTTCAGATGCTGATAAAAATTACAATTAAATGCTCTTTAAAAAACTGTAACTGAATGTTTTTAAGTTTATCTTTCATATATTTGAACAACTGAATGTTTATAAATAGTAACAAATATGAAATATTCTGTAACCATTCATATATTTGGCTAAACTGCACATTAGCGAGTACCAATGTGTTCATCGCCAATTCAGGAAAAAAATGGATAATCAAATGATGTAAGAAATTAGAAGAAAATTACTCGAGTGTGAAGGAAATTAACGTACTTTGTACTTGTGACTGAGATTTGGAGTTGAGGATGAGTATTTTGTGATATTGACATTATATATATTATTATAAAAAAGAAATTGACATTATATATAATAAAGGGATAAATTAATCAGATAAATTAATATATAGTGTTTTAGGGTTTATAGGAGAAATAGGGAGATGCACCGTACTTTTATGGGGCTGGACAAGACGTAGGGCTTAATTTGGAAAGTTATTTAAGTGTAATGCTTCTGACCCCATTAGAAGGTAACCAGACATTTTCTATCATCCCCAACTACTATCATTTTACATTTTTTTTGACTATTTGCTCTCAGTATATATCTCACCAAGCTAACGAAAATATTACTGTTGATATCTCATTTTATTTTTATTTTAAACGGAAATGTTTTTGGGAACAAAGAAACTAGAAGTATCAATTTTTTTTGGTTCTCGAATTGACAATATATAGTCAAAGACTCAAACTCTAGAGTTATAATCTAGTTCGTTCATACTGATTGATTGCTGTTAGAAATGACATATAATCATAATTTAATAAAAATTTGAAGCATTGTTCAAAGTGTAAAAGAGTCTCAAAATAGACTAAATAGTTTCCGTAAATGGATTAGCATTTTCCTGTTTTATATGAAGAAAACGAAATATTTTTTTTACCAATGGTATGAAGCTTCATCTTTCAAGTCAATGGACCAAAATCTAAGTTCTTCCACCGCAATTTTTTTTATAATAGTCGACTACTATATATGTTTTGGACTACAAGATTAACAACTTTGTATAGTCTCCAAAAGCAAAGAAAAGATGATTATTTTGTATGTGGAGGAAAAGAAATGTGTAGTTTTTCTAAAAAAAATTTGCTTATTGAGTTCAAATAAAATATATTGAATAATTGTGGAGCACAATGTATAAATGGAGTAAAGGTTGTGCCAAAAGAAGAGGGAGAATAGCATGTGATGTGCAGTCTTTGATCTCCATCTTTATGAACCCATTTAGGGTAATGTGATAGAGATATAAGAAACCTCTATACATTGCATATTCATATTAATGTTGAAATAACTATATACACCCACTTGCAAGGTGCTTTATTTTTAACTTTCTAATCTCGTAATTAGAATAATTTTTCCACCTTGAGTAGGATACTTTCTCTGATGTACTATTTTAGTAAGAGTTAAAATAGACTTGGTAAGAAATCATTTAATTAAACACTACATCTATATTTCTCTAGCATTTCAAATAATTGATTAATGTAGGTGTTATTAAAATAGCAAATTAGTAAATAACTAGGTATGTTTTACATCATGTATATATAGATGAATTTATTAGGTCATTTATAAAAGTTACAACTCAGTTGCTTTGGGTCTAGCTTTCATGGTCGGAGTGGGTTTTGAAAACCATAATATCTTCTCGTATCTTCAATGATGGACCACAATCGAAGGTTGCTTTCTACCACAATTTAATCACTGTCAAGTTGTTTTTTTTTTAAGTTTGTAACTCGTTGAATTATTTACAAAGTGAATAAGTAACAGGTGTTGTTTTAATGCTAGGGGTTGATTGGTTTTCTGTTAACACATGTAAAACTATATAATTTGTGAAATATTAATGATTGTATGTGTTTGATCATGATTGCATTACAAAAATTATTCCAAATTTTTCAAAAATCAAAATCAAAAAGTCTTTTTTTTGTTTTGTTTGAGATCAAGTTAATTTAAACGCATTTGATATAGTTATAGATGCGGGCAATAATTACGATTTCATAAGTAATTTATATGATTGGCTCAGCAATTGAAAATAGATGTGACTACAGAATATTTATGGCTGCTTAAATAATTCAAACAACAAAATAATAATATATTATATAATTATTAAACATCAAACTCAAATATTACTATGATAATATATAAAATTATTATTTCAAGATAGTTTATAATGAAAATCATGAGTGCAATACTGAGGTTTAATTTTAATTTAGATGAAATATTATTTCAGTGGAGTGGAGGAATATTTTTTATCAATGCTAAATTTACAAAATTTAAGTTTAATTGACTTATATATGTATATCAGTATACATGAAAAAATTTCTTTCAGTTTTGATTTAAAATTATAAATATAAATTATTATAGATGTCTAGTGAATATTAATTATAAAGTTTTACATTTGTTCATATATTTTCTAATTACGATATAATTTTTAGAAATTGTTCTATATATCTCAAATTTAAATATTTTTTAAAGAATATATTTTAACTATTTAACGTTTTATAACCAATCAGTTTCATATTATAAAAGTTACGAAATTATACGAAGTGATAGAAAATGTTATAAGAGAACCAATCAACCCCTAAATCAAATTCATTCATTGTGAAATTATGTATAACCTATGCAATGCAATGGTATGGCCAAGGTAAAGTGGCCCATGAAGCTACAATTGAAAACAAATTAATATAGTTTCCAAATAAAGAAAGCTGTGTTGGGACCCTCTTAGAAATGTATATAAATTATGTGTACGTTTTCATATTTTTGATGTATAGTACCAAAAAAAATATTTTTGATGTATATTTTCTATGTGATAGAACTGAAATATCATGTAACTTTATCAAATTCACAATTTAGAGTAAGGCTTTGATATAAAAGTCGCACTCACAAAAGATCCTATGACAAGAACCAGTGGTATTACCCATTTGCTTAAAACGGATCCATTATTGAAGAAAAGTATAAAACTGTAGGGGAAAAGAGATTTTGCAAAAAAAGAATGAGATAATTACCAAAATGATCTAAAAAGTTTTTATCTAAGAAATAGCAATTAAGAAGAAAAATGACCAAAATATACATTTATATTTTTTTGGTTAATTAATATAGATTTATGGTTTAGAATTACATAGTGTATTTTTAAAGGTGAGATTTAAAATTAAAAAAAATAAAAATTAAATTTTTCAAAAAAATAAAAATTTATTTTAGTTATTTTTTTAATTTTATTTTTGTGACAAAAAATTCAAAAAATCTATTTAAGAGATTTGCCTAAAGAAAACTGAGCTCCAAACTGATTTTGAAGTTACTTACAATACAGTTTTAAGTGTTCCAATCAAAGCCAATAACACGTGAAGAACATACTTGTTACATTTCGAAATGAGGACTATATAAATGAGGTAGAATCATACATTTTGCAGCAATTTTAGATTACAACAGCAAATATATCTTCAGGTTAAAACCATAGATCTTACAATATTTTTTATAGTAAGTGAAATAGGGTTGTTCAGGGGGAAAACCAAACTAAACCGGAAGGAATACACAAGAATCATTTCTTAACCGGATAAAAGAATCACAAATGTGAACCAGACGATGAGCCGTCATGACTGCTCATATCCCAATGATGTTTCTTCTTGTGCTCGAAGTTCTGAAAGCAAGTCAATGGCCTCATCTGATAAAAAAAAACATGTGGAAGAAGAAACAGGTTAGAGAGATATTTTAAACATAATTTAGAAACCAAAACAAAAAGAACAAACTCAAGTAGTACCCTCCATTGTCGTTTGTGACCCATATGATGAAGAATAGACTCGAGCCGTTTAATGATCTCTCTGAAAGTAGGTCGCTTGGCCGGTTTATCTTGCCAGCATTCTTCTATCAACCTACGTGATACCAAACCAAAAAAACAGACCGAACCATACCGGTTAATGTCATGAACTAATTAACTAAACCAATCAATGATGCATCCTTTTCAGGCTAATGGTGAAGAGAAAGTAAGACTGACGTTTTAAGTCCATGAGGGTAAAGCTTTGATGGAGCTTTGAACACTGGCCGCTCTTTGCAAGCATAAGCTTCTGAAGCTTCACTGTCTTCCTTTTCAGCAAAGGGCATTCGTCCTTCAATCATCTAAACAATCCCACATTAAAAGGAATCAATGACATGAACAAAGAAAGAGCAAACCAAAATGAGAAAAAGAATGTGTTTAACTTACTTCTTGAACGATCAATGCAAAGGAGAAAACATCAGCTTTTGTGTCATATTCTTCGCTAGTGAAAACTTCAGGAGCAATATATCGACCTATATTGTGGATGACATCAATGAAACTTAATCATAACATATATACAGTAATCAAGACTCTTGACCAAGTAGATGGGTGAGATAAAGAACTTACAAGAAGTGTCTAAACATGTAAAAGGCTTGTCTTCTTTAACAGTAACAAGCTTGCTAACTCCAAAGTCTGCTACTTTCAGATGCCCTGAATCATCCCTCAATATGTTTCTGCGAATATAATTGTACCATTGTCAGAAAATACAAGAGACAAAACACCATATGCTAATATGGACAGTGTGAAACTCACGAAGGTTCAAGATCACGGTGGATTATAGGGTCTCCTTTGATCTCATGAAGATAGCTCATTCCCCTATAAGAATCCAAAGGTAAGAAACTCTTTATGATCGGTAAGAGTTACAAGAGAATCTAATAGAAGCAAACCTTGCAATGTCAAGGGCATATCTAACAGCAGTAGCTGGTTTTAGTTGTACTTTCCTTTTGAGCAGTTCACGCAAATCTCCCTGAAGAATGTAACATCAAATGAGATCTTGGTTTCAAGAAACGAATGGAAACAAAGAAGGTGTACTAGAGAAAGTCATACCCTAGGCAAATACTCAGTTACAATCATCATTGGATTGCTTTGAGTTACAGCACCAAGAAACTGAACAATGTTTGGATGCCTAAGCCTTTGAAGCAGTGCAAGCTCGTCATGGAACTTCTTCCTGCACGTACATACACCAAAACGATTATGGTAAAGAACTGGAATCTAAAACCTTTTTTGCCATCTACAAGATACTATTCCACTTACACTTGCTCCTCATCGCTTAAAACTTTATCATCGAGCTTTTTGACCGCAACTTGAATTCCACGCCACATTGCCATACAGTAAGTTCCCTGAATACAAGAAGCTTCATACTATTAGACTCGAAGGAACTGATCACATCAGATCCATTGAAGACAAAGGAAATGTTTTAAACCTTTGTGATCTCTTTGCTTTGAGTGAAATCAAGCTCACTAGGATTGATTTCATATTCAGGAACCTCACGAGGAGTCTTTACGTGCATTGGAGCCATCTGAAACATACAAATGTGTCATCAATAATCTGCTATTACAGCAAGAGATAAAATTAAAACACCAAACCACGCTAAGTTCCAGCTAGATTCTTACAGGATGCTTAGCTCCATGTGTCTCAAGAATCTTGATTACATCAACGTTCTTGTAAAATATCGCATCTGCAAGAGGCTGTTTCATAAAAATGCATTAGACCACACTACAAAACATCATCATCCATCATTACACAAACAAAACGAAATATCTAAAAATGTATTAAAAAAGGTTTTGTTTCTCCTTACCGTGCTTCCCCAACGATCTTTAGGATCAACTTCAGCTTCCCGATCAAGAAGAAGCTCAACAACATCCTTCAACCCCTGACAAGCCGCCACGTGGAGAGCAGTCCGATCATCAATATCTCTGTAATTAGCATCGATCCCTGAGTCAAGAAGCTCCTTGATCCCTTCAATGTCACCTTCGTTAGACAAATACATAAGCCTCACACCACCGTCGATCTCCTCTCCGTCCTCCAACACCTCCTCTTCCGAGTGAACCGATGGCTCAGGAATCATCTCCGGCGCCATAGATGACTGTCGACCGATCGTAAAACGCGGCGTTTTGTAATCCTCCTCCATCGCTTAAATTCGATTCCTAAAACCCTTGAAAGCTTCGACCTTTGAGGAAATCTCAACGAGGGTATCGAGAAAAGACAGAACCTTTAGAACACAATACGATGTAAGAGATCGAAGTGGTGGTTTATATAGGTGTGTGGTGCCGACGTGCCGTAATGTAGAAGAGAAGAAAGCTAAAAGTCGTCGGGGAAGAAGAAGAAGACGAAGGAGAGAGCTAGCTTCTGTTGAGCGTGTGTGTGTCACGTGAGCTTTTAAGCGCGTGAGAGGACAGTTTATACGTCATCTCTGTCGCCACCACGGTAAGAACGCGTTGACGAAATTAAATGAACAGATCTGAGCCGTTGGTTTTGACAGTAAGATTGGTAATAACGGTGTGGATGATTCCGCACGTGTGAGATTCGACTTCGTTTCAAAACGACAGCGTTTGACTTTCGCCGACGTTTTGTTTCTGTAGCCAACCTGGTTTGTTTGAGTTGGAGGTAAGTACTTGTGGACAAAGACTTCAATGGGATAAGACATAAAAGAAACATTTCAAGTCTATTTCCTTTTGATTTCCAAAAACGTTACATTATTTTCCACTTGTTTAAAATTATAAAAATATCAATTCGCAGGCTATGTCTTTTTTTTATAATAGCCACTTTAGTTGTCCAAGGAAAATAACTAATTGGATAAGGTTTCATGCTAAGTATGTGATCCAATTTATTGATGTATACATTGAATATGTTAAAAAGATTGACATCTTCATCCTCATCTCTTTTTCTAGTCTCATTTTACAAATCGTCGTTAAATTATTATTCAACTTCACAACATGTGAATTTGTAAGAGTTTAGCGTCTTTTTTTTTTCTTTTGTCAACCTATATATGCTTAACTAAAAAACCCTATATGGTTAACTATTTTAAAATAGTTCTTAAACTTTGAAACATGTATTACATGTAAGGTCAAGATTCTGACGTTCGTATTTTAAGACTTGTGCAAATAGATAATCAACTTGTATGTCTCTCGACCAGTTTTCTAATACACATTGGTTCATATTTTTATAATAGTTCTTATCTCTTAATTAAATTCCAACCTTTTGAAATTTTCTAACTAATTCTGTCAAGTACTTTCCATATGAGTTCCTCTTTAGGTAGAGATATTTTTAAGTCATTTTATTAGTTATAATGAAAAGGAATATTCTCATTAGATACTTGTATGAACATATTTTATTCGATTCCATAGCATCTTAATAATAACAATTACATACATGCACTTGACAACAAAAATGGTCACATCGTAGTTTCAAAGCTGGTTAGAGTCAATAACACATTTGATTGTATATATTACTGTAACCAAAAAGAAAAGAAAGTGAAAACCAATTGAACAAGAAAGTAATGTCTATTTATCGATGATAGTTTGAAGATTTATTTTCCAAATGACCAAATGTTTACAATTTGTGTGTTACTTAAAATACATGCACATAGCTATCCCTTCCTCCCGAAAACTTTTAACAATTCTGATCCTTTCATTTTTTTTAGTAGCAAATGTCTACTGCATTCCAGATTGACTGCATATTTTATTATTTCTAAAATCATCTTATTATCATTTTGATAAGGATTCAATATTCAAATCCTTGAATAGTTCACCCGGCTGGCCGTCTAAGAGATAGACCAAGCCAGTTAACTAACCTAAAAGAATAGTCCCATAAGATACATATATTATATATAATTAACATGAAGCAAATTCATTTCATATTATCATTAAATCTTATCACAATACCAGAAATACACCCAGGCAAACATACATATAGGTAACAAGCATGAACCTAGCCATGGAACATCATAGTACACTAAACCAAGACTATAGCCGACATGCCCTTCTTCTCTTCATCTTCCTCCTGCGTTTTTGCGGCTGTTGAAATGCCGTGGCATTTTCTTCAGTCACTGTCTTTTCTTTCCCGCTCCCCCCCCCACCCTCCACGAGCCGCCTAATGGTGCTATCTATTACTACCCTTCGTATAACCAAGGGATAAAGGATAGATAATCCATTTCCCTTGTACATATTGGTCCATCCTAACCACGATCACTATTATCAGATGTTTTGTGCATAATGAATAAATATAT
Source organism: Moricandia arvensis (assembly GCA_905132765.1). Classification (NCBI taxonomy): domain Eukaryota; kingdom Viridiplantae; phylum Streptophyta; class Magnoliopsida; order Brassicales; family Brassicaceae; genus Moricandia; species Moricandia arvensis. The sequence goes on along the minus strand of CAJHQP010000636.1, from coordinate 4,921 downwards.
GTATAATTGTAGCCGTTGACCAAAAGAAAAAACATATAGTTATACCCCTAACATCTTCACCTATATACCTTTTGGATTAATCGTATGAAGCCTTGACATTTTGACCCAAATGTTAATCCAATTAATTTGAAAAAAAAAACTGAAAAGGACTAACTACTAGAGCTTGAGAGTCGTTTTTTTTGGCTAAATATGCAAACTTCATGCGACACTTTTAGAGAAATTGGTGCAGTATGTAGCAGCGAATTAGTATCGCAATTTTATTCGATTTGAGTAAGAAAAGATGGTACACAGTTCTTAAGCAAAGTTATTGAGAGTTGAGAGACCTTTTTATTAGACTCAGAACCGAACTTTTTTGGTCTTTATTACTTAAGGATTGAGATTGCATACAGCCACTTTCTCCCATGACTCAAGAGTCTTGTCTTCTGTATCGGTTTTGCAGAGAGCGAGTCGGTTTAACCGGAAACTCAGGCCATCGAGGCTGTTATCGAGTGTGTAAGCTTTCTCCTGCGCTTTCTTCTTCCCATCTTCATCTAACTCAGCGTAAAGCAAACTCAGATGCGGCATGTAAGCTGCGTTATTGTTCATTCATAGTCAAGAAAATGAAATTTAACATGAGACAAAAGCAAACAAGAAAAGTATTTAGCCATACTCTTATGACAACAAAGTATAGCTCAGGCTACATGTTCTAAAGCATTGAGCTACAAAAACCAGTTTATAAAGTGAAAAGTGCTTACGTGTTGTAGTGGAACACTTGAAATGGTTCTTACAGTGTTCGCCAGCTTTCATTACCTGTAAATAAACATAATAAACATCACAGATCTTATTACATAGGCACATATATGATCTTACTCATCTCTTTTGTAATGATCCTCTTATAAAAATCGAAGCTTTGAAACGAATAAAGTTGAGATCTTTTTATGAACCTCAGGGGTGGATTTGAGAAGCAAGAAAACGCATTGGTAGAAGAAAGTTCCGGTGGAGATGCTATCGACGGTGGCGGTGTAAGCTTTCAGACCGTCGCACGCTGATTCGAACATCTTCTTCGCTTCTTCTGCCGTCAGGCTCGTTGCTCCGACGACGGTGACGTGTGGATCGAATCTTGGGCCGGCGAACTCGGATCTCAGAGCTTCCATTAGCTTTATGAAACGAGGCTCCGATTCCTCGTCGGGCAATGCCCACACCGAGTATACGTCCTTCTTCTTCTTCACCTCTTCCATGATTCGGGTTGACTTTACAATCCAGACGCAAAACGCTATATGATCACCAGAAGAAATGATGAAATAGCGTTAGCTCTATCAGGAAGAAGAAGGCTTTTTGGAATTCTAAATACAACTAATGGGCCTATATGGAGCCCAATATCATCACTTATAATTTATTTTCTATCGTTAAACTTCAGTTGGACCACTATGTACTGTATTTTTTTCAATGATGGTTATGAAAGATGGCCATTAAGATATTTTTGCTATTAAAAGTTTGAGAGTAAAGAAAAAATGAGAATATTATTGGTCGAATATCATATCACAGTTATCCACTTGTTATGTTCTTATGTTTATAAGATGGCAAAAAGGAGGCCTGCCGCGGGCCTAGCCCGTATAGACCTAAAGCGGGGCGGGATTGGGCATAACCGCGACAGATATTGGGCCAAAGCGGGTTGGGCCGAAGTGGGACGCGGGACAATTGAGTGGCCCGCTTGACTTTTTCATTTTTGTGTGTTGTTATCTACGCAGTTACCATTGTTGATTACACCTGAAGAAGAAGGGTTCTATGTTGAACGACTTGTAGACCGTTTCCTTCTTTTTCTCAGCCGGAGTTCTGCACCACGCTCTTGAAGACTAATTTTTGCCGTTGTCATCATCATTATTAATTTATTATGACAATAACAACACTGTCAACAGCACAGACCTGCTTATTACGAGCCTTGTCATCTTCATGAAAAAGTGAAGAAGAAAGGAAAAGCATTTTAATAGCAACAATCCTCTAAAAAATAAACAAGCAAACACAGAAGAAAAAAATGTTGATGCATTACCTCTTCCTCGTAGCGGTCAATATTTGAGAATAAAGCTGCAATAAGAGCATCAATGTGGGGGTCGTCTCTTAGAGAACGCCTGCTTGCACAACGTTTCCTGCAAGCGGGAGATAACCATGGTTTCCGTTTGCGTAGATGATGTAATTGTTCAATGTCTATCATAGTCTATCACACTCCATCATCACGTCCCGCGGGCCGACCCACCAAGGGCCTGTACAAGTCGCGGGTCGGGATTGGGCACCACTTCTCGGGACTGCGACCCGCGCGGGCCAGTACCGGCCAAGACCCGCATCACCATGGACCGCGGCGGAGCGGGCCTAGGCGGGTTGGTATTACCAAGATTCAAAAACATTAATCCCATATTTGATTACCAGAAGTCATTTATCTAATATAATCTCCATAGATTTTTTTGTGCTTTTGTTGTATAATCAGTCAAAAATATTTATTTTTTGAGAGATAATCAGTCAAATTGTTTGTCTCCACTAATCAATTGTTGCTTAGAATAGATTACTAGTAAACCTTTTCTCTGTCGACGATCATATTTCAGTTACGATTAGTGTAACATTATAGACATGATAAAACATACTCTAGAGAGTTCATTAAACACAACTTTACACAATTTTGAATGGTTATCATATATATACTAGCGACAGTTGACCAAAGGATGCAATATCTTGTGATATATAAATCTGACCCCAAAGCCAAGTGCACTATGGTATCTCCTACTACAGGTATTTATGATTTTTGCGTAGTTAGATACACGATCTACACAACAATGAACACATGCTCCTCCCCCCCAAAAGAAGACTTGGACCAGTTTATTAATATAAACCCATATACATAATAATGTCCGTTTGGCAGACGCAGCTTTCTTCATCTGCAACTGCGACTATTTTTTTCATAAACTTTATTCGTTTTATTGACATAATTATCTGCGTCCACACGCTGTGTTTGACGTTTATAAATTTTAAACGCTAAAATATTAACAGTTAAGAAAATCTGTGTCGTCGACGACGCAGTCGGCTACCAAATGAACAACAACAATTTGCATTTGACAGCAATCGCATGTGTCTGCCAAACGAAACAACACTAATATATAAGTATAATGCCTTAAGATTCAGTAAAACAGAAAAAGAAGTCACGGGAATGGAGATGTTCTCTTCATGTATGTCTCAACAACATCAAGCGCAAAGCCTTTTCTAAACCGAACCCAGTAATCAGCAATCATATTCTTTTTCTCCAGTCCGAAAATCCCTTCTTGTGACGGCTTCAACGACTCCATCGAGATTCCATGTTCTTTATCTCTCCTTTTCACTAACTCCGGTTTGATCCTCCCAAGATCCACGTCTTGTGGCGGAACCATTAATGATGGTATTTACCTAGTGGGTAATCTATCTCCTAAACAATAGGAGCCATGACACCAGCATTATAAGCTGGTGCTTCCGGCACGATATTATATATCTTGTACCGGTTGAAAGTGGAACAACAATTTGGCTTAGTTTAATGGTAGTGATGGTGCTATATAGATCAAAGGTGTGGAGTTTGAACTCTATCTCTGCATATTAATCACTATAACGGCCTTCAATATTTTTTGTGCTTCTGGCTCTCTCATTCAATGGGCTGGCACTGCTCCTAAAACAAGACACAACAAGAAAATCTAGTCAATCAAACATGGTAATTTTTGATATTTACAAGATGGATTTATTACCGGCGACGATATGCCATGTACACCAGAATTTTCCGTAGACTTGGCAAGATTCTTAAGACCATGATTAATCCTAAAACCCATTAGAGGTTCTTATTTTTTTCTGCCTAATTTTTTTTAAATATTAAAACGAACCAATCCACGGATAGCCATGTGTCAATAAGACCCGTGAACAGTACAAAAACCAAAAACAAATGGATTCTTAATTAAAAATTTTAAGAATTAGTTCTTAAGGTTTTATGGGCTCCACCTCCTTAAGAACCATCTTAGAGCATGTCCATCAAGGGGCTCTTAAGGGGTTTCTAACCTAAAGGTGGTGGGTCCCACCACTTTTTTTAAGAACCCGTCTCTAAAAAACCCTTAGTTTAGACGTCTCTTGCACTGTTCGTGGACCCACTGCCACGTGGCGGTCCACGATTGGTTTATTTTTTTTAATAAATCAAAAAAGTATTAAGAACCCCATAGAGGTGGTTTATGGATAGAGATGGTCTTTAAGAACCCCTATAATCATGCCCCAAACTCGTGCTTCGCAACGAGCTCTAGAGCCATTGGAGTTACTAGAAGAGCCATTTGGATCTACAAACAACACTTACACTTTCCATCACTTTTTATCCACCGGTAAATAATAAACGTATAGAAAATGTTTTGAAATCATAATAAAACCTCGTAGTCATGCGAGTGCCAAAGCTTTTGTTCATCGGGTGAAAGACTTTCGAATAACTTCTCTGACACTATATATTCTATCCCTATAAATTTAATGCGACAACAAACACATTCATGGATCATGAGTAAGTCATAATCCCAATTTAAGCTCTACCCTCGACGTTAATCAATGTTTATTTGCACGTAAATATGCATGGTCATAGATTAAACGTCTATGTAAACAATTTCAAAGTTCATTTTCCTAATAAATTATTGAATGTATAAATATTAAATTTTAAATGCAGTTTTTCTTTATATGCGGGGTCAAGTTTTGAATCGCAGTTTATACATTCAATTTTTTTTTAAAAGAAAACATATCAAACATTTTATGTTCCTATCCGTTAAAGGAGATGATATATATGTTCCTTCTGTTCCACTTAGTTTAATTACAATTAAAACATTAGTTGATAATATCAAATTATAAGTTTATTTCGAAAGTGTAGACATCACAAATTGTAAACAAACAATAGAGGTTAAACTATATGTAC